>MNCI01017230.1:189689-226287 GCA_015680685.1 Gnetum montanum | reverse complement strand
AGATCTTCACGAATACAAGAACAAAGCCAGAGCCTATGAGGAGGAACGACGAGTGTTCGCAGCTTGGTATGTCAAGGCCAACCAGATGTTTCCGCAACTACCCTGTCCGTGGGAGGTGCCGACTTCGTCAAACATTGGAACATTAGCATGGACGGCACAAGACCCTCAGACCGAAGAGGAGAAGCTCTAGGCCATACTTCAACGCCATCGAGCCTCAAAACCTAGAGCACAAGACAAAGGAAAGGCACCAATGGAGGAGCCACCGCTACCAGGAACTACATGACTTCCAAATTTTTGTAGTTGTAACATATTCTGTGTGTTGTGTCTTTATTTTCTTTTCTCCCCACACTACGGCATCATCCCTTGTTTCCATCTAATAATCCCATACCTATCCACTGTGTAATCATTGTAACTCGAGGACGAGTTTTTATTCTGTCGTGGGGGTATGATGGGACGCGATATCGCATGCGCCATGATATCGTGTATACGATATCGCAGTCCATCGCCATGTCTATAAATAAGAGGCGGCTCTCCCTTGTTTCACATCAATAGGTTAGATTGTAGCGAAACTCTTGTAGTTTGATCCCTCCAGAGATAGATTATTTTCCAGTGTCTGCCCGCAGTGTGGTGAATGCAATTGTATGGCATCCTTTATTCGAGTGTGACGTACTTGGACACGCACATGACCGGCAATAAAGATCGAGATTACTTCATCATTGCAACATTCACTTTATTTATTTATTTATTTAATTGTTATTTATTGCTTTCCTAATTAGTCTCTCTCACCCTTAAACTCACATTAAAATGCGGAATGAGTACAACTTGATTACGAGCATTTAAGTGTGACTACTTGGTAATTCAGTGGCGTACATAAGATCTGCGCTTGGTAATCCAAGTGGTAGTCATGCACGAGGTTCAAGATGTGTACGGATGATCAAGGAATGGATGCTCATCGCACTTAGGCTAGATTAGATTCTTTTACCCTCTCTCTCTTAGCTTAGATAATATTCCTTTCCATTGCCCTCAAGAGTAGCATTAGATTAGGAACCATATCATACACCTCACTCTGGACTAAACCATACGTGACAAATATAATACTAGTCCAGGTGGGTAGATAGCGAACTGTGACCTAAGACTAACTGTCTAGGTGCCACAACTAGTCCGCCTGTGGAGTTCGACCGGATCGCACGTGAAAACGCTCGTATTCGTATGGTTGAGTGTAGGGGTAGCTCGCCACTCATCATAAGGTATGAAGAAGTAGAAATTCACTATCTTCTTCCTAAACATTTTGGAATGATCATGTCCTTATTTCTAAAGTTTCTAGTGAGAAAGCATGTTATGTTAAGTTGGTGCTTTCAATGTGCTTGACCTAATCCCTAGCCATACAGTTGAATTCATGACCTCTTATTTGCCCGATCAGTAACTTATGCAGCTTGGTGACATTTTATTTGATTGTGCATTAAATATAAATTTAAAAATTAAGAAAAATACTTGCATCGCCCTAAGCAGCTCATGAAAAGCTGGCATATATATGAATCTCATACAAAAGCCAATGTACAGGCTCTAAATAGAAATCTCGCGTTGGTTGTTGAAACAAGCCTCAAAATAATGTAAGCATTTCATTGAAACATTTTGTATAATGAAGTGTAGATTTACTACGTTGAAACATTAAAACAATGATATACATCTACAAATACTTGAGTGTAGGCACTCTTGAACTTCTAAACTGACAAATGAAAGACGTCAAAACAATTTCAGCCGTACTCTTCTCTCGCAAAAATTGTTACCTAATGACAAACAAGAATATTTTCCTTTTTAAATTATGATTGCTTCTCTATTTTATATAGTCTCTGCCCAGTCTGAGTAAACATACATTGCAGCACTGTTTGTAAACGTACTCATAATCTAAGCATTTTAATAAGCCTTTCAAAACGGGAGACGGCTAGGACATAACGTATAGATACGTAAATGAAACTCCATAAGCAATAAATGCAAAAAGGTAAACCTGGTGAAATTTGTGGACTCTATTCTTGCAGGCGATTCCATGGGATCAAACCTCATCGGTGAAGAAACCCTGCCATTTTCGTGCATCGATTCTCCCACTTTGAGTCCGTTTAAGCTCGAAGCCATGACCTTCAACAAAAGCATGGAAACGATACCAAACAAAGCTTAACGAGAACTTCATTGCGGCGAAGCATAGGGTTTAAAGGTTTTCAAGACAAACCTCGCTAAGATATCTCTTCTGAGCATGAAAGTTATCCAAGTAAACCGCATCCTCTGGCTCTCGGACTCTCTTTCCATTGTTCATGGTGATTCTTGTAACAAAGGTCCTAAGAATTCCCTTGATGATGGAACGAACATTCGGCTTTGCAGAAGGATTAAAGAAGTTTTGTTTCTGTTGTTTACTGAACTTGAGTCTGATAGTTTTGTTTACATGCTTTTGCTGCCATTCTTCGCGAGAACAACAACGCGGAATCTCGGCTGAAGCTGTCGGAAATTGAGACCGAAAAAGCGCAGAAGAAAGAGCGTTAACGCAGGCGCGTCCTGTGCAGCTTCACCTTCATCTTCATCTTCATGGAACAGCCTGACTCGATAGCCAGCTGTGACCGGTAGCAGGGATAGAAGAAAGTGACGAGAAGAGAATGTGAAAATGCAGAAAGTGGCATAGTCATGATAATTTCAAACAGCGGCAATGTTAGGCCACGTGGACGAAATGATAATGTAATACGGACCCTTCCTTGAAAGTATCATGATGGCAAAAGTTACGTTTGTTCTAATTAGGCCGTAAAAGACCTATGTCTTTATCCCATGCCATATCCATCCTCCTATGCCCATTTTTCCATTGCATGACCATGAGTATGAAAATGTGATGTTGATGAAAAATGTCAAGAACAAAATTTAGGCTCCATTTTTTTTCAATTTCTTTCTATTTTCATTTTCATTCCTGAGCACTTACCATCAAGCTTCTATGTAGGCTTGAGCCCAAGTCCAATCCTCCTCACATTACCTCCATTTCAAACTTTAAGTGTTTCCATTAATTTTTATTTTTTTTTTCATATCTTTCATTACTATTTTGCAACACATTTTAGCATTCCTTGTTATATTTTATAATTCTGCCTGTTTACATTATTCTAAATTTACCTTCAACAAATATGGTTTAAGTTTGCCCTCATAAGCTCCTGAATTTTTGACTTTTTTTACTGTATCGAGTATCAATGCGACTTGCATTCCTGCACAGTTAGGGCTTCCTTATAGGTTGCAATCCATTACGACTCACACAAGGGCAACGAGTTTTATGCCAGAACATGTGAGTCGCGAGTTTATCGCAGTTCAAGTAGAGAAATGTATGGAATAATGCAAGGTCCTACATAGCACAGGACATTGCAACTATCACCTTGAACTAAATATGGATAGTGCAATGGGTTGCGAGTCACATGGTCTGTATAAAAGCACTTTTTATAGTGCAACCACAATGCGTGATGCATGATGATGTAGTTTATGTATAGTACAGGTTGCAAACCACTGCGTCACGCAAGTGTTTTAAAAAAGTATTCTACCAAAACATGCAAGTCGCAAGTTCTCGCAGTTGGCAAAAAGTGAGTTGTTAAGGAATGAAAATGGATTGTAAATTGTGCTCCTAACTTTATCAACGAGAAATATGAACAACCCTTATTTCACTCACTCCTTGATTTAGTCATTGTTTTGTGAACGTTTTTATTTTTTATGATTTATTAGAGAAGGTTTATTTCATTATTGTGCAAATACATCATGTATAATATATTATGATACATTAGTAAATATTACCAATGTTAAGATAATTACACATTAACATTATTTATGGTATTACTGCTTAATGATTAATTGATTATGATATGTTAGTAAATATTATCAATGCTAAGATCATTCTCCATTTATATTAATTTCATTATAGGATTATTAGAGAAGGCTATTATTCTGTTTAAATTTTCTTTGTTATTGGGGGATATTGTTGAAGTTCTGTATAAACATGAAGCTTATAAAAATGATGGGGATTAGCAAAAGGGATCTTTCGCTTGAGTATTTGTTGTTCTTTATATGAAATGATCTCAAAATTGATAGTATTTTGCTTTATGTTATAGTAAAATTTTATTTATTTGCATGAATTGCAATTATTGACATTGTTTGTGAACGTAATCTACAAACAATTTTAGACTTGCCAAAAATGTTCATCCTTTCTCAAAAACTAAAGAAAATTAGAATTTATCACTAAATGATAATGAATAGAAGTTATGATAAGAATGTTGTTTACAACTTTTATGAATGGTTGACTAATAGTGTATCCATTGCAAGAAGTACTCTACAGGCTACTTTTTAAGGATAAAATTTCACCTTCAACATTCATGACATTGCAAATGTTATACAAGTTCTTTGTGGTAAAGAGGCAGCTATCAAGGATCGAAGGTGAAAGAAAAGTGAGAATCATCTAATCTAATATGCTCAAAAATTTGATGTGAAAGATGATAATCCTACTGATTCTTTAGAGATATTGTTGCTCTCCAAATTTATGTAGTCGTCTTTATTTCTAGTGAAAGCAACAAAAGCAAAGACTTCTAATAATGCAATTTTACTATGTAGGCATTGGATAACAATGAAAGTGTTCAATTTGATATCTCGATGACTATAATATCTGAGATGAAGAGGCAAGCTAGGTTATGATAGCTACATGATGTGAATGAGTTCCTTGGCTTTCCGATTATAGTAACAAAATTATTGCTGAAAAAAATGTTCATTGTATAGCTATCCAACTTCATGAAATAGTCAAACTGGATCCTACAAGCATATTCAAGAGTACATCAATGTCCAAGAAAGGTGAGACCTTCTATTTTATGAAAGGGCATGATAGCTAGGCTATAGATGAAGGTTGCCAACATGAAAAATGCTCTCATCAACCCATCAAGGATAAGTTGAAACACATGAAGCACTTTAGAATGTTGTGGAGGAGCTAAAATCAAGCAGGTCTTATTTGATAGAAGAAAACATCTAATTAAAGGCCAAATTTGAGAATTATGTAGCTAAAAAAATTGTATCTAGAAGTTGATTGGTTAAAATGAAAAAATGGCCAACTAAATTTTCACACTAAATAAAGAAATTATCTCATTTAAAAATCCTGCAATCAACATTTATGATAGCAAAGACATTAATGCCAATGCGATCAATACTATTATAGGGTTGTGTCATGTTATAAAACCTTGTAGTTTTAATACATTGTTCATATCTTTTGAAAATTCTAATGGTCTTTATATTGTACATGTGTTGAATGGAAATGATTGACATGCCAACAATTAAAGCTACTAGAAGATTATTTGATTCAGTTGAAGGAGAAAACAAACAAGTATCTAAATAAGATCATCCAAATAAAGGAAGACTTGTTTGGATCACTTCTTTATGTTTGTTGACTTCCATCTTATGCATGTTCATTTGTAGTTGATGTAGACTTCAATAGCTCCATTGATCAACCTTATGGTACAGTTCAAATAATGAAGCCTGTAGACTTCATCACCTTGATTGGTTAATGATGTGGGACAATTGATAAAGTGATATAGTTGATTATCATAGGTAGCTTAGATAGTGAAGTGCTTGGTATGTCACTGTTTTCCCCATTCATTGCCAAAGGACTATCTTTCAAGTTTGTATACCAACTTGGATGGAAACAATGGCTTGATGATGATGTCATCAATGTGTACATCATGTACCTTAAGCAACTTCAAAAATCCATTGTTGAGTCGCAAAAATGTGGTGGACTGTGCCACTTACATGCACATGCAGTGTTAAATTATGTCAATGCAAGGTCTCGCAACTCATAGAGAAATGTCTTGGTGCTACTTAATTGTGATTTGCATGTCATCGCATTTCACAGTAGTAACCTATTTTTACTAGTGCAAGGTGATGCAAGGCATAGAATGGTGAGCCAAATGTTTGAATGTAAACATATTGCAATGCCATGGGTCTCACGTGATATTATAGTCTAGTACAACAATCCAATTTTGGTAGTGCGAGTAGATAACACACGCATGGTCTCAATCTTTACAATTCTAAGTAATGAGCCATGATTCACAGTGTGACCAACTACGTTACAAGAACAGTCATAATTACTAATAGAAACGAATTTCTAACAATGTGATTATCTATGATTTGCATGATTTTGATGCTTTCTTAGTCAAATAAAATAGTGCGAGTTACATTATTGCACATCTCTGGTTGTGAGAAACTACAAATTGCATGTCTTTTGAAAAATCTACACTACGAGGTCGTGCGAATCGTGGGTTCTCGCAACATGTTTAAAGTCAATGTTCAATAAATGTAGACATGACATATTATCAACTTAGATTGTAAATTGTTCTTTCAACTTTAGAAATGAAAAATATAAATAACCTTTTACTTAGTTATGATAAAGTAATGTCATTGTGTATGACATCTTTAGAATGATTCCAATAGAAAAAAAAATATTAGGCAATGTAGAAATGGCTGAAGTCTTCAACTTTAATTACCTCATATCAAATTGTTCTATATAGAAATGATGCATCAAATGACAAAAAAGATGATAAAGAGTTGAACAAGACTCCATCAATTATGTCAAAAACCATAACAATGTACATGATTTTCAAAAAAATAACAAAAACAGTTATCAATGACTCTATCCAACATCCTCCACATGAGTATCTTCCTCCATTACTTCTGCAGCTCTAGTATCAATGAAATTATCCTCAATCACTATGTCATTAAGCTGCTTAGTAAGGTTATCTACCATCTAAACCATATCTGATGGTCTTGCCTTTGTTGTGTACTCCTATGTGGCCATGCCCATCAAATCAAGATCAAGAATGTCCTCCACTAGCTCCCCTAAACCAATGTCTCTACACAATGCCCTCAACTGCTAAAATGTATATGTAGCTATTGTTCCATAGTTGATGGAAAGACAGTCTATCTCCACTCCAGGTGGCCAAAATGTTGATGCATCTAAGACTCAAATGCATCAATCCTCATAGAAAGGCCATCTATGCATGTTGTTATCCTAGCCTCCATTACCTTCAAGTATTGAAACATGGTAGCCCCATTTCCAAACTGCTACTATTGCAATGGATGAACATGGATAGTACAAGGTTCATCACCTTCACCATAGTACTCATCCCATCTAGCGTTACCACCATCTTGCGGTACTTGATGGTCATGGAGCCATACCAAATCATTAAAACAAGTCTTAGGAACCCATTGAGTATAAAATGTACATCCCAAATGAGGCAAATAGTTCTCACTGAACACTTGCACCTCCTTTCATCACGGTTAAGAGGTGGAATCTACTAATGCCTAAAAAGAGCATATGTGATTAAAGGAAATGGAATTGTTAATGCATCCCTAGTAAGGATTTGCATCCTCTTGAGTAAAATGTGGGGGTAGTTATATGAATAGTCCCTCCAAATCAAGTAGGACCATTAATGCAAAATACATCACATGTGTGTGATGGGTGATAGCAAGGAGATTGGTGTGAATAACACCTATAAGAACTCTCTAATAAGGAGTGAAGTTCTGGTAAGGCCAACTAGTGTCATCTAACTCCACCTTAGGAACCATGGCAAGCAACTATTTTTTTTTATCTAAAGATGCAGCAGTGAAAAATTCCTTGCATGTACTAGTGGCCATTTCAAGTGCATCCCCCATGATCTTCTCTATCAATGGAAATCCAGAATTTACCTATGCTAATAACCATAGATGATGCTACACCTCAAACATGTGACACATAAAAGTGACATGCCTCCTCTTCATAAAATTTGCTTTTGTCACTCATGATGAAGCCAAGGTGATGTTGAATTAGCTTGGCATGCATCTCTATCCATAACAACTGCATCCATGCACTAAAGCCTTTAGAACTTCGTATTAGGGCTGATCTAAACTAAGCCTCCTAATGTAGACATTTTCTTATGCTTGCCACTTCTAAGCCTGGCGATATTCATCATACTCTCTTCGAGCACCTTGTGCAATAGCTTGGAAGCCAAGCTGCTATTGACCTTGTGTCTACTTCCTTCCCTCTTACTCTTATAGTCTACTGGACTTTCTTTAGCCATTTGTTTATGAATTTCCTCTTTGTAAAGACAAAATACATAGCATTAAAAATTAAGAAACTTAAAAATCATCTAAAAAAGCATTATCTATCAAAGCTATAAGCCTGGCCATTACCTTAACCCTTTGATGTGTAACTTTAGTGAGGACACACTAGATTCTTGGAAATTCTTGTTTATATAAAAGAATTATATCAAAGTTAGCAACCTAGCCATCACCTTAACCCTCTCATATGTAACTTAGTGAGAACACAATAGATTCTTGAACATTGTTAAAAATAATAAATCTCCAACAAAATGTGTGCTTATGTATCATTATCATATGTTTAATGCTCACCAAAAAAATTAGTAAATGAACAAAAGCTTAACTATGCCTACACTCAAACTCAACTTTCCAAGAGAAATTAGCAACTTTCCATCCTTCCAGTAAAATATGCTCTAACCTACTAGTATCTTAACCATGCATAATAATTTTTTTTCATAACAAATTTTTTTAACATTTGCTAACCTATTAACATCTAAGTCATACATAACAATTTTTTTAACATGATGTAATAATTTGTTAAATGCATTAATCACATAATTATCTATTTTAAAAAATTGCTATTTTATTATTTAATACTAATACCCATATTTGTACATATGCAAACTGAGTTGAAAAATTAGGTTATATTTACACTACTAAAAAAGTTTACTTCTACTATATTTTGTTTGTGATTTTAAAACTCAGGTTATATTTGCACTTCTAATAAAATCTATCTTCTCATGTATTTTGTTTGGGATTTCATGGCATAGAATGGTCCTACTCAACTTAAGGGTGTTTCTTATTAGGCTTCCATAAATAGCAAAGATAGTCCCCTAATGAGATACTATTTTGGTAAATTTTAAGTATGAATCTAACTGATTCTAGTTTTTAGTTTTCATGTTCTTTAGCTTAATTCTAATGATGCATGCTTCCAAAGATTGTAGTTATTGTCACCGAACTTTTCTATTTCTTCAATGTACTTAGTACCACTCACCATCTTGAAATACTCCTACTTAATGAATTAAAAGTCTTGAAACAACTTCAACTAGAAAAATCCAAGCTCTATAGGAGGAATATAAATAAGTAAATGACAATGACATAAATTAATAGAAAATAAGAGAAAAACGTCAAGGAAAATAACATAATTATGTTTATTGTAAAAATTCCAACAATTAGTTCAACTCCTAGCATTCAATTCTTCTTAGTTCAAGACTTGCAACAAGCACAAATAAAACTTACACAACAAGAAGCTTACGTGAAGAGAGTGCAACTTAAATTTGCTTCACATACCCTTTGAAGCATAATGCCTTGGATAAAGGTCAAATTATAAAGTTACAATTCATCATCAATTATGGTCAAATTAAGTCTTACTAGTGGCTCCACATATTTTAGCACCTACTAGAATAGAAGAGGTTGAGGTTGGTACATTAATAGAATAAAATTTTGATTACCATTTATTAATAACAATGGAAGATGATGCTAAAATTCCTAAAAGGTTTACCTAAAACCTATATTATATCATGCTTTAGCCTTTTTCTTTCCCACTGAAGCATAGAATTTTTACTGTACATATTGGTACAATTATTTGAATCTTTTTAAAATTTGGCATTAGTACCTGCAATTTTCATTTTTGAAATTTCATTAGTGATGCCAAAGTTCTTAGAGATGAGAACTAATACAATTGATTGTATTATATGCATTAAGCCTAGGGTTACAAACATAATAGAGTTGCACCAACACACTTTGATAAAATTCAAGAATTTGAATTTTTCTTTGCAATCCATCATAGAAAACCCTAGCATGCTAAAACAAAAAAAAAACATTTCTAAAAAAGGTACAAAGGTACATACCCCCCTACCAATCATTATCGTTAATGTCAATGAATTCTACTATCTCTTGTTATTGGTAGCAATGACACTATCTTTCTTGGTGTGCTCTCCTTTGCTGTGGGGAAAAAATAGTTGGAATGTGTCATTTTCTTTGCAATNGTTGAACAAGACTCCATCAATTATGTCAAAAACCATAACAATGTACATGATTTTCAAAAAAATAAAAAAACAATTATCAATGACTCTATCCAACATCCTCCACATGAGTATCTTCCTCCATTACTTCTGCAGCTCTAGTATCAATGAAATCATCCTCAATCACTATGTCATTAAGCTGCTTAGTAAGGTTATCTACCAAGTTTCTATTTCTTGTTAGGCTAGGACTTGCACAATACTCATTGATAATAGATGCAAATTGCATGAGATCATAGTCTTAGAAAGTGAACGTTGTGCGACTTGTAGTAAATGTGGAATTTATTGTGACCATCTGCTGCTTATAGATGTTGTAATTACAATATCTTATGAGACACATGACATTGCAAGATGAATGAGTGTAACAGTGTGCATAGAAATTCTCAATTAAGTTAAATTGAACCAAATATGTGTATATTGGGATACAAGAGTTGATTGAAACTTCTTTAAATCATTTTGGTTGTTATAATTATTGTTCAACTATTCAAGAACATAAAACCAAACACAATAGAGCTACCATAAGAAATAACATGACGGGGGATAAAATTTGTAGAATTTGAGAGATAAATACTAGCTTCAAATCATAACTTAGGGGAATTGTCTTTCCTACTAACATAGAGAGAATTATGCACTCTGAGTAAGCAAAATAGTAACCAACATCATAAACTTCTCTCCTTCATGCAACCTAGGCATTCTACTACATCATATTTGAATGTGAGGGAGATGAGTTCTGGTTGTAAACTTGGCCATCTTCATTACATTCTACAAATAAAAAATAAGAAATGTTGCATTATTGCATTTAAAAATCATAAATTAGATTTTCAAAATTAGGTCATTGAATCTAGATTGTGTCCCTACCTTCTATAAATAGTTTTCTACAGCACATTTGAGTAGAAAGCTGTTATTGTCAATTTTTAGTAGGGCTATCCCAACTTGACAATCTTTTGTTACTTGCCAAACCATTTTCATTTTTTGAAAATGAAAAATTAGAATGAATTTTATCAACATATTTTTCAACTCCAAGAACACTCTCTCTATCTTTGGGCATGTTCTTTGCAAAATTTTTGAATGCCTTTTTTAATTTTGATATTTTTTCTATCCAGCTTGCATTTGTAGTATCCTCAAATGCTTCCAATTGCTCATCTAATTTCTAAATGTTCTTTTTGTGGTGCTCATAGGAAGATATCGTAGTGCTTTGTACCTCATCACTATTTGATTTCTTGGTGATTAGGTATCATCCCTAACTGTGATGCCTCTTCATGGCTTGGAAACTCATGAGACATAAATGAATTTAGCTCAAAAGGAATTCTTGAATTAAAATACTCCTCTTTGAAGAAGAACTTATATGCACTAGTATGTCCTTTGACTAATATCAAAACTTTCATGAAATGCTTGCAAAAATGACTAAGGCTAGACCATCTACACTCATAGAAAATATTGAAAGAGAACACCTTGGACACCGTGTGCCAAGTATCCCATTTCAAAGAATTTTGACTCCACATAAGATATTCATCTTCTTTATCCAGGACTTGTTTGCAATCATCATCACAAATTTCAATAGCCTATTTCCATGACTTCTTATTGATTTTTCTATCCTTTCTATTTATTAGATTTCCTATAACTTTAAGTCTTGCATTGTTCTAGTAATATAGCTATACCTTTGTCAAAGTCCATATAAGCCAATCAATGCAACAGTATTTCCAATTTTTGATATCTCTTAAGAATTTTCATTTTAGAAATTCATGATAGGACTCCACAACATTGTTTGTGTGTTGTTGAGCATGTGGAATATCACAATAGGCTTTTGTCCACATCCCTGAGAAATGAATGTTTGAGCTGATCATAACAAAACAACAATGGAGCATACAATCTAAATTTGTCAATATTGTTATTGCAGCATCAAATAAATATATACTTATGAAATTTATCTCCATTTATCCATTTGATTTTTAGGTAACTGATGAAATGAATGTTCTGTTGATGCTCATTGACAAACTTGTTAATTTCCACAACAACATCCATAGGAGCTTTGAATTTATTCATAATAAAGTTCAGATGTGCCACCATTGCCTTTCTTGTTGTTGAATCTCTAACCTTTGTTATCAAGTTCTTCCTCCATGCCCTCCAAACATGCCAAATGCATAGAAAAATATGACAACCAAATATAGACCTGATGATTTCAAATAATGGTGCACATTTAATTCTGATATCTCCATGTTTTGAACTCAACTTTAAAATTACACAATAAATTTTAGTGTTTTAACTATTATCTTACTACATTTATTTTAGCTTTTGAATCATCTAGCATGAAAGCATTTACTATCCATCATGGCTCTCAAGACTTTCATTTTCTCATCAATTTAGAAAGCTAAGCTATGATATCCCTCTCTACACACCTAGAGGAGATCATCCATGCTATAGGAAGTCCATTGTAGTATGAATTGAAAGCCATGACTGTGTGAAGATGGAGCTATTTAGAAAAATACCATTTATATTAGAAAAATCATCCAATTGCAATACAAAATTCTCTTGGTTCATGGTTTCTAATTGATGAGTGACAAGGTATCCCTACATCCAACCATACGAATCATAGGCATTCACGTGCGATCTAGTCAAATTTCGCATACTATAATTACTAAGTACACTAGAGCTAAATAGTGTGTGTGTGTGTTGTCTGTTCATTGTCTTCCCAGTTCCACTTGTTGAATGTAAGTGTATGGTTAAGTGTGACTGAGGCGTAATATTTTTATTATTTTGTGTTTTTATGAAATTACTCACCTAGAATAAGAATTAAAGTAAGAGTGATTAATTGCCAAGTAAATTATAGTCTAGTCTAGCCTAATACAAGTAACTGTTTTCACTTCCTAGACACATCTTGAACTTTGTGCAAATACTACTGGGCTATCAAACGCTAATCATTTCTAAGCTACCAAGTGTCACACGTATGCTAGAAGGGGTCATGCTTGTGTATTTTAATGATTTGCTTGATTGATCAAAATTAATTATTATATCAATAACATTAATGTAAATTGCATGAAATCACAATATGTAAATGCATAAGAAAGAAAGTCTCAAGTGTTGTAAGGAATGAATTAAAGAGTTTGTCTTTATTACCAACACAATGGTGTGCTTAGGTACATTAATGCTTGAATAAAGATCCATTCACACTTAGACCTCCTACTGTGGGCAGTTAGAAAATATTCTAACTTTCAAATGAACAAACTACAAGAGTTTGGCTACTTGACTGCCAAAAACTTACTTCCAATTGTGCACTTGGGTGCTATATTTATTGACCTTACAGTAACCCTACGATATCAAATGTATGATATCACATCTTGGGCCACGATATTGCGTACCTGATATCGTGTACTTGATATTGCAGCCACCCCAATATTGGAGCATTGAAAAACACAATTTATCATACCCCCATGACTAAATGAAAAATTGTCCTTGAGTATAGAAGAAGAGGAACAAGTCCTTTACAAAATATATTAAGGGATGTGGACTTATTTGACTGACATGCAGAGTGACACAGAGAAAAAGGACAAATACAGAAGTGCCCGAGCATACAATATTACAATTGTGTACAAAATATGGTGTTCATGACAATAGGAAAGAACACCAATGGATCTAAAGGACATCCAACCTCTCTTGGTAATAGAAGAATAAGGGAGGGGTAGAAGAGATCCAATGGTCATGAGCAATCTCCCACGAGTGATATGGTTGCATCCTCCTTGGTGACAATAGTCCCACTTCCAGTCCATGCTTCCCACTACAATCACAAAAAAACCAAGGATTAGTATATATAGTGTAATAGATAATGGATAAATACCTTGTCTCGTTGGTGATTTTTTCTAGCCAAGTTGTGATTGTGATAGATTGGTTTCTTGATGTTGTTAGTGGAAAGACTAGAGAATGGGTTAAGTAAGAGAAGCGATTCATACAATTCAAAAGAATCTTAACACAATACTGAAAAGAGGGTATTCAAAAAAATAAAAAGGGGTTCATTACAAATAGTTGTGAAGGTGAGTACAATTGGATGACATGGATAGGATAAATAAAAAGACTTTGATTGTAACAATGTCTAAGGATAAAGAACTTAACTTAACCTAACCAAAAGA
Organism: Gnetum montanum; assembly: GCA_015680685.1. Taxonomy (NCBI): domain Eukaryota; kingdom Viridiplantae; phylum Streptophyta; class Gnetopsida; order Gnetales; family Gnetaceae; genus Gnetum; species Gnetum montanum. The sequence goes on along the minus strand of MNCI01017230.1, from coordinate 212,027 downwards.
TATGCAAGTGGGTCCTCCCCAAAGTAAGCACAGGCCTTTTATGCCCTTGCATAACTTCAAACCAAGAAGTCCATGGGCACCATGGATAATTAATGGTTATGAAAAGTTAAGTGCAAAAATCCAAAAGTAATGGACTGAGAAACCTGACACATCAAACCAAAACATTGAATCAAAACATGAAACTAGTAGTCAGGTAAGGCATGAAAAGTATAGATGAATGATAGAGAGAGTGGAATGGAGTTTTTAATTATGGTCACATGCAGTCCCTTGTGGAGTTTGTGATTAAATGATTTGGTAGGATCCATCCTCAGTCCAAATCAAAACCAACCACTTTCAATGACTTTGCATCAACATTCTAAGGCTAGTCCATCCCGTGAGACATAAGAATGCTACCACAAAATAACCACCATTCCAAATTGGAGTGAAGGTAGGAAGTGAGAAAGGGAGTTAGTTAGAGGAGACAAGACAAGTCTTATAACCAGTGCTTGTAGCCCTTTTATTTGGTCTAAGGGGTATGCTTTGAATTCCCAAGTTTTTGTTTTTGTTTTTCTTTTGAATGGGAACCACACCATGCAAAGACCCATGTATTTTTTGCATTTATTTTTTCTGAGGGATGTGCTTTAAATCCTCATCTTTTTTTTTTCTCTCTCTCTCTCTCTTTTTGTGATGAGGATCATACCATGCAAGGACTTATTTAACTTCCTATTATGAAATAACATGGAATAGTGAGAAGCTTACAAGAACACTCCTACACATAGGAAAATAGAAAAACACAAAGAATATCACATCCCTTTGAAGCCACACCATGTCCAAACCTTTGATTCCTTCCCAATTCTAGAAACTATACAAGTCACCAATTTATTAAAGTTGCATTAATGAAGAAGAGACTGCATGCTTCCAAAACTAGGAAAAACCATAGAGTATGTAAATGGGTGGATGATGTGAACTCACTGCCTGTTACATGAAAAGAAACCATGTCCCAATCATCAGTAACAACATTCAAAGTTAGAAGCTAGACATCAATAATCAAATTACAAATGAAGTATACCACCATCAAGTAGTGCATTACCATTGTACCTACCACCTTATTAGCAGAAAAACTAGAGAAACACATCAAACACAAGCAAACATAACTATAAAAGAAAGTAAAAGAGTAGATAATAGATATTGAATATATTAACAATGGTGTAAAACAAAGACTAAGAGAAGATCAATAACTTTAAAAATACAAATATGTAAAATAAAGATGTAAAACAAAGAAGATGAAAATAAAAAATTGTAAAATTAAAAATGTGGAAAACAAAAAAAAAGTCAACAAATTGAGGAGCCATAAGAGGTGTTAGTATGGGTGGCCATCTCCTCCATGACTAAGTTGGAAGGGAGAGATCCAAAAGATTGAGCATGGTTGTTCATTTGACAAGGTGTTTGTTGAGTTGGTTGGCTTGGGCTCATGGAAAGTTTTTATTTATTGAATGTTGACTAATTGTTTGTTATTTGGGTTGTTAGGTTTCTAGATGATCATGGACCTAGATGGAAAATTCTCATCAATGATGTAAGGTCCTTCCCACAATGTTTGAAATTTGATTCGTTGGGTTACATGTGCAGGATTCCAAAAGAGAACCTTGTCTCCTGGTTGAAACTTAACTTTTCTTAGTTTGAAGTCATGGTGTTTCTTGTTGAATGCCTTATGTGTTTCATTGGATGATAGGGCCATTAACCAATTTTCATCTAGCAAGTTAAGGTTCATCAATTGTTCTTTCTATGCTAGACTTAGATTTAGATCAAGATCATAGGTTGTAGAGAGTGTACGGAGCTTAGATTGAATGGGCAATGTTGGTAGTTTTCCGTACACAAGCTCATAGGGAGAATAACCTATGGAAAGCTTCCATGTGGAGTGATAGGCCTAAAGGGCATCATTCAATTTAGTGCTCTAGTCCCTTCGATACTTTCTAATGGTATGCGTTAGGATTTTTGTAATCTTCCGATTAGTGACCTCAACTTGACCATTGGATTGGGGGTGATATGGAGTTATGAGTTTATGCTCAACCCCCAAACGTTGCATCAATTTCTAGAAAGTGGCACTTGTAAAATAAGTTCCATTATCAGAAATTAATGCACAAAGTACACCAAACCTATTTACAATGTTTTGTTGTACAAACCAAGCAGTAGTGGTGGATGTACAGTTGGTGACAACTACTGCTTTTGTCCACTTGGTACAATAGTCAACTGTGACTATTATATATGTCTTTCCATTTGATAAAGGTGTGATGGGACACATAAAATCAATGCCCCAAATATCAAATGGCTTAAGAGGTTGTATCCATTGTTGTGGTCCCTCCATTCGAGCTGTCATTCCACCATCCCTCTGGCAACGATCATAAGTGCATATGAATTGATGTGCATCTCTAAAGATTATTGGACAATAATACCCTGCCATGAGGATTTTTATGGTCGTGCATCTCCCAACATAATGGCCCCCACAAGGACCTTCATGAGCATCCTAGAGAATGCACAATTGATTTGTATCAGGAACACACCAACGTACTAGGCTATTAGAACAGATTTTGTAAAGGTTTCCATTAATCTCCATAAAATGTTTGACCTGGTGAAGAAACTGTTGTTTCTTTCTAGTGTCCAGTCCTTGTAGCAGTTCTTGCTTAAGTAGATAAGTGAGGATGGTATCATACCATTTTGGTTCATCAGGCGTTTGTGTATTAATAGCCCCTACAAGGAGAGATTCATCAGGAAATTGGTCAAATAAAGGACTCTCTTTCTCATTGTCATCCCATCTTAGTTGCGATAAGTGATCTGTGACCACATTCTCCATACATTTACGATCTACCATTGTGAGATTAAACTCCTACAAAATCATGAGCCATTGTATGACACGGGGGCTCACCATTGGTTTATTCATTAGAAATCGAATGGCGTTATGATATATGTGCACAAACACTTTGTAGCTAAGCACATAGTGTTTGAACTTCTCTAAGGTGAACACCACTACCATAAACTCTTTTTCTATGGTGGTGTAGTTCAGTTGTGCACCTGCAATGCTCTAGCTTGTGCAGTGAATGTAATATAGATGTTTTTGATCATCTATCTGCATAAGCACTATCCCCAAAGCATAATTTGATGCATCGGTCATCACATGAAATGGTCTAGACCAATTTGGTGCTTGAAGAATGGTGGTTTCAAAAAGCTTTTGCTTCAATTGCTGAAATGCTACTTCACATGCAGGGATCTAGATGAACAATGCATCCTTCTTTGTTGATTCTACCAATGGCTTGGAGATTTTGGAAAAATTCTCGATGAAGCACCAATAGTAGCTAGTATGACCAAGGAATGACTACACTTCTTTGACTATTCTGGGTTGGTCGGTTATTCCTTGGATGACCCTTATTTTTTTAGGGTCCACCTTAATTCTTGCTTTTGAAATGCGATGCCCCAAGACTATGCCTTCTTGGACCATAAGATGACTCTTTTGCTAATTGAGCCAGAGGTTCATTTCAACATATCTCTTCAACACCTACTTAAGATAGTATAGGGCTTACTTGAATGTAGCTCCATAGGTAGAAAAATCATCCATAAAGACTTCTACTCCACTACTGATCTGTTGTTGGAAAATGTTGATAACTAATCATTGAAACGTGGATGGGGCATTACATAGACCAAATGGCATCTAACGATAAGCAAAAGTCCCCCAAGGACTTATGAAAGTTGTCTTTTCTTGGTCTTCTGGTGCAATATGAATTTGGTTATAGCCACTATAACTGTCCAGAAAGCTATAATAGTTGTGCCCCAAAATGATGTTCAGCACTTGGTCGACGAAAGACAATGGAAAAGGATCCTTAAAAGTTGCCATGTTAAGTAGCCTAAAGTCAATGCACACCCACCATTTGCCTCCCTTCTTGGGTATGATCACAAGTGGACTTACCCACTCACTATCTATGATAAGGTAGATGAATCTTACCTTAAGGCGTTGTTCAATCTCTTCTTTGACAATATGCTTTAACTTGGGATTCAAACACTGTTGCTGCTATTGTTTTGGCTTGATGGTAAGGTCAATGTGTATTCAATGCTAGCATATTCTTGGATCTATTCCATTGAGTTTGAAATATGACCAGGTGAAGACTGTTAACCATTTTTCCACAACTTTTATCAACTTTCTCTTCTATTCTATAGCAAGCTTGGCATTAATGATAACTGACTTCCCATTTTTCAAAAATACATACTCCATTCCAGCCACTAGTATCTTCAATTCAAGGGGCTCTTATTTAAAATTGTCAGGAATTTCTAGCTCACCCCAATTGACATCATCATTTTCTCTTTCAAAAAGTTGGTGATGAGCTTTCTCAAGTTCATTCATACTTGCAACATATTTGTACGTTAGGCCCTCAATAGGTTCCATGCATAATGTACTACTACTAGAATTAGCTATCAACCATTGGGTGCCTTCTTGTTTTGTGGTTGTTGCATATAGACATCTCTAGATATTAGCTTCTGGCGCACACTACTTACATGTAGAGATAGATGTTTGCTTTAATAACCATAACTTCTGCACATAATGGCACCTTGAATTACTATACGTAATACATGAAATTCTCTTCTTCTTAATCTTTCCAAATTCATTTTTTTTATATCTCCAAGGAAAGATCTCTAATGTCCACTTTGGCATCAACAGTACTTAACCATGCCCTTCCCATAATGATTGGAAAGTCTCCCTTGCAGTTCTCCACTTTGATTACTAGGAAATCAGTAGGATATGACCACCCACAAATAGTGGTGACGATGTCCTCAACTAGCCCCAATAGAATAGTGATGGATTGGTCCACTAGGTCTAGCTAGATGTTTCTCTTCTTCAAAGGAGGAAGGTTCCACATTGTGTACATATAATGTGAAATCAAGTTAACACTGGAACCAAAGTCAAGAAGAGCTTTACAAGGCTCATTCCCATCAATTTGAAAATAAACCAGGGGACTCCTGGGATCAACTAATTTTTTGGGTAGGTTACCATCTCGAATCCAATCAGATACAACATGTGTCAACATTACAGTATGGATTCAAGAAGGATTTTGGTTTCAAGGGGACTTGGATAAAGAAAAAATAGAGGAAGTTGGAGGAGCAGGGTTACCAACTATCGATGTGTCCAAGGGCTTTGGTGGACTACGAGGTTGGAAGAAGGGTCTTTTCTTTGTTCATGATTCTAACCTACTTGATGGGTTAACCACTTGTAGATTAACTGTTGTCGTAGTGTTCCTTTGTTGTTGTTGTTTTGCAGGCAATTCACCTTGCATGGATGGAGTAGGTGGTAGCTGTGTAGGAGGTGGAGGAGTAGGTGTAGGAATCAGAGGTGCATGAGGGTAGTAGGTGGCATCCCTTCTTGGATAGGATGCTTGGTATATTTTAGGAGGGTATTGGTGAGGTTGGTAAGCAACAACATGACCAAAAGAGTCTTGTGGAGAAGAAGGTTGCTAAACATAGTAACTATAGGGAGCTAGTTGTCGGTAAGGGTACTACTGCCTTGGAGGTGGTAACGGCCAGAATTGTGGTTCTACTGGTATAATTCATAAGGTTTTGGTGGAGTTTCACTTGGATAATACTATTGTGGTTGGTGGAACTGTCAAGGATTGCCTTGTGGATAAGGCAATCTTTTGGGCATTTGCCTTTGTGCAAGTCGTGGATGTAAGGCATACACCCTAGATTCTTGCAAATGTGACACAACTAGATAACATCCCTTAGAATGTTTATACTAGAAGATATCACACCTACCACCATCATCTAAATCACTATTCATAGCCATCTCAATCATAGTTATTTTATGTTTATCCTTAGATATGGTACATTTAGCTTTCTTACGCCTTTGGTGCTCACGCTCACCACTTTGCTCCTTGGACTCTTCAATAATTTTTAAAATAGCTTGAAACCTATTATCCATGGAGTCCCATAATTGATCAACCTTAGTCATGATTTCTGATTGCAATTTTTGGAATGGCAAGGTTTTCTGATTAACCACCTCATCTCTGATGAATTCAACCGCACTATCACAAAATCAAACCCCCTTTTTTCAAATAGAAGGATCCTTGTTGTATTCTTCTGCACTTTTACATTTTCTCAATTCTCCCTCCTCCTTGGCTTCTTGCTTAATTAATTTTGGAATCTAATGGATGCTTAACTCTGTCAATCTCCCTTGGGCATAGATTCCAAGGGTTTTCTTGGTTTTAGACCGCAACCCATCTATGATATGGTGAATATGATCAAGCTGAGAGTATCCATGGTTAGAACACCTATGCAACAGAGAGTAGTATTGACCAATAGCAGTATCCAAGGGCTTATGATTCCCTTGTTTCCACCCTTGAATTTATTTTCTTAGATTGGATACTTAGGAGTATGTTTGATATTTGTCACTGAATAATTCCAACATCGTACTCCACTACCTGATTGATTTTGGTTCCAAGGATCGATACCAATTTTCTACTTCCTTTATGCATGTCCTTGAAAATAATTTCAGCTTTTGCCAATCATTTTCAATATTTTTCAAGGCACATGCATCTTGGAAGGCCTAAAGATGATTTTTTAGATTAGCATCATATCCTCCTTCGAACCGAGGGGATGTTGTTCATATCTAGCCTCTTTATTTTGTTGTCCTTCACATGCCTTGTTGGAATCCTCATAGCCTCTACAATATTCAACATGCCCTAAGTAGCAAGTAGAGGTTCACCAAGGCCATGATGGTGGTGCCTATGATGTTCTCTACTAGCCCTTATTTCTTAATGATGAGCCTCTCTGGATTGTCCACGTCTTTAGTCATGCTTGTCCAATGGTTTCTTCTATTGTTCTAGTCCCGTTAGTTACCTCCATCATAGTTATTTCTTCTGTGGCCATGATCTGAACCAGATGAAGAAGAAGATGACAATGATGAAGGGGAAGAATAAGGGGAACTTTCTCCATGTTGATGCCTATCACCCTTCCTTCAATGCTTATGACCATGATCGTGATCATGAGCTCCTTTGTCCCACTTTTCTTGACTTGCTTCTCCAAATCCATTTTTGTCATTGGATCCATTTTGACCAAAACCTGGATTATGGATTGTACATTCTGGTTGAGGTCTCCTTAAACAAAGTCAAAGAGAGGAGAATCACTAACGAAGTGGTTTCCTTCATCAATTGGGCTAAGCAGAGGTGGAAAGATATTTGACCCCTTGCCCTTCATGAGCTCGTGTTGGTGCTCTAGTTGCTGATCCCTTAATCTTTGCACTTTAGTGGGATGATAATCCCTTGGGTCAAGATCTCACATCTCGTATTCTCCATGGAGATGTTGAAGCTTATGTTGTGTAAGCATTAACTAGAGCATTGCTAAAAAAGATCGGTCAGGTGGCAACACAATGTTGCCTTCCATATCGCACCATGACATCAATTCATCTTGATGCAAGATGAAGGTAAAGTCTAGCACATACTCATCAGGATGAGCATATACCACTTGGTATTGTTGAAGCACCTAAACTACCTTAGGCGGAGATGGACTCCTGTGAGAAGAAGACATTTTGTGTTAATAAACCTATAAAAAATGTGTAGTTAAGGTTTAATTTAATGATAATAATTTTTATTTTCATAGGATTTGACTCTTAGGATTTGAACAACAAGGTTACTAAGTTTTATTGGGTTTAGATAGTGCACAAAGAACTACAGTCCCTGGCAATGACGCTAATGATGAGTGGCAAGGTACCCCTACACCCAACCATATGAATCATAGGTGTTCATGTGCAATCTGGTTGAATTTCGCAGACTATAATTACTAAGTACACTAGAGCTAAATGGTGTGTGTGTGTGTTGTCCATTCATTGTCTTCCCAGTCCTACTTGTAGAATGCAAATGTATGATTAAGTGTGACTGAGGCATAAGATTTTTATTATTTTGTGTTTTTATGAAATTACTAACCTAGAATAAGAATAAAAGTAAGAGTGATTAAAAGTATGAGTGATTAATTGCTAAGTAAACTATAGTCTAGTCTAACCTAGCATAAGTAGTTGTTCCTACTTCCTGGACACATCATGAACTTTGTGCAAACACTACTGGGCTGTCAAACGCTAATCGTTTCTAAGCTACCAAGTGTCACATGTATGCTCGAAGGGGTCATGCTTGTGTATTTTAATGATTTGCTTGATTGATCAAAATTAATTACTGTATTAATAACATTAATGTAAATTGCATAAAATCACAATATGTAAATGCATAAGAAAGAAAGTCTCAAGTGTTGCAAGGAATGAATCAAAGAGTTCATATTTATTACCAACACAATGGTGTGCTTAGGTACATTAATGCTTGAATAAAGATCTATTCACACTTAGACCTCTTGTTGCAAGCACTTGGGAAAATATTCTAACTTTCAAATGGAAAAACTATAAGATTTTTGCTACTTGACTACCAAAAACTTACTCCCAATTATGCATGTGGGCGTTGTATTTATAGACTCATAAGTAACCCTGCGATATCGAATGTACGATATCGCATCTTGGGCCACAATATCGTGTACTTGATATCGTGGCCACCCTAATATCAGAGCATTGAAAAACATGATTTATCATTAAATACCCAAAATTCTACTTACTTTATATTTATTAGTGTTGAAGGTTGAATCCATAGCAAGTATGGTGTTTTAAGATCGACCTATCATCTTTTTTAGCATCCATGATGATTGCAACCCAATGATTTGTGGGATAGAATATTTGATGTTCTTCTCTTGATAGTAAAAGAAAAAAATCTATGATGCTTTCATATAATAGGTATGTACTAATTTTATCATGCTCACTTTTTTTTGTATTTTGGTGTAACATCTTTACAAATATTATAAATGTCCTTTTTTAGAAGAAACACGTCTCTTTTCTATGATACCTTTAATTCTTGCCCTTCATTGAATAGATCCTCAATATATCTCTCATAAATCATATTTACTAGAAATCCTTCATTCCATAATGATACTATCTTTTGATGTATCTTAGGAAAAATATGTATTGATTGAGCATCTCTTCTATCTGACATGGGACCAAGAAAGCCATGACAATAAGCTTCTAACATGTCAACATGATTCATTTCTTTATATATAATGCATGCAACATGGTCAGTGTCATGCATAATGCAAACTATGAAATTACATAGACAACTAGTCTTTCTACCAATCCTATTTCTTTTTCTTCCTTCCTTAGGTGTCACCCCTACGGTAACATTTGGGTCATATGAATAATGATAACTAATTCATGTATATTCATGAATATTAGATATTACTCTAATAATATGCATTAAAAAAAATATTTACTAAACATAGTTGAGGACATCAAAAATATAAAAAAACCTAGCATGTACAAAAAGTGCAATGGTTTGATCAGGAGCGAGTTTTCTTTTCCATTTCTATTGGTTTTTCTTCCTATAGAAAAATTTGCAAGGAAACATTTGTTTTCCTACAATGAAATCGTCCACTCTTTTTTTATATATCCAAGCAAAGACAGTGTTATAAAAATAGGATCATCTTATTTCATTTTTTAAAAAAGGGCCAATTGGTGGGTCTTGTATTTCTTGTTGCCATGTTGTTTTCCAAAAACTAGCATGATCTCACCTTACTTTCATCTATCAGAAAAAATTTTTGGTTGCTAATTCAAACTACAATTCCACAATCTACAAACCATGTAATTGATAAATAAAACTTGCAAATTAAAATCAACATCCATACATACCTCAAAAATCAATGTGAACTTCGTTTGTGATACTTTTCTTATCTTGGTTGTAATGCAACAATGCTTTTGGTTAAAATTTGGATTCCTTGTTTTAGTTCGTTCATGAAATGTAAAATATTCTTCAAGTAGGTGCAAATCACTGCATCATGCAACCTCTCATAGAATAAATATAAAACTACAATTTAATGCAACTCGCACAACCCTCTAGAAAGCGATATGCTTCAGGTTAGATAAAAGTACTTGGAAAATGCAACTTCCAATGCATATATGTATTTTCTCCAAACATTTTCAAATAGTACAAGGGGGTGCATCAAGAAACCAACACGTAGTGATTTTTAGAAGCCTACTAGCTACAGGAAGCATGTATTCACTCTTGAATCAATGCTTTTGGTAGCATGTAAGACTTCCAGTAGTATTCTATTGAACACTACAAGGGACTACTTGTAGCAGTGCCTTCGTAGGAAGGTTCAAAAAGCATTATGCTTTCAATGACCTAAAAGTACTTGGAAATTGTAGCTTTTGGTGCATAGACATAGTTTTGAAGAACTTTTTCAAAGAGTGCAAGGGGATGCATTTAGCAACCAAGACATAGTGGTTTCTAGAAGCCTACTAGCTACTGGAATCATGCATTCATTCTTACATGGAGACTTCCAATGGCACATAAGACTTTCAATAGTATTTTATAGCACATTGCAAAGGATGGCTAGTAGCAATGCCTTCACTAGATCCTCTAGAAAGCATTAGGATTTTGGTGAATTGAAAGTACTTAGAAATCATAGCTTTTGGTGCATAGATGTGTTTCTAAAGAATTTTTTTCAAAGAGTGTAAGGGGGTGTGTTTAGTAGCCAACTCGTAGGAGCTTTTTGAAGCCTACCAGCTACCAAAAGCATGCACTCACTCTTGCATGGATGCTTGCAATGGCACATAAGACTTACAACAATATTTTATAGTACACTATGAGAGATTGCTAGTAGCAATACCCTTTGGAAAGAGTTATGCTTATATTGATCTAAAAGTACTTAGAAATCATAGCTTTTGATGTACATATGTAGTTCCAAAGAACTTTTCCAAAGACTGCAAGGGGGTGTGTCAACAATGGTTTCCAAAAGCCTACTAGCTATCAAAAGCACACATTCACTCTTACATGGATGCTTTTGGTGGCATGTATGACTTTTAGTAGTATTTTACAATACACTACGAGGGACTGCTAGTAGTAGTGCCCTCACAGGATCCTCTAGAAAGCATTATGCTTATGGTGACTTGAAAGTACTTGGAAATTGTAGCTTCTAGTGCACAAACACATTTTTGAAGAACTTTCTCTAAACAATGTGAGGGCATACATCTAGCAATCAACCTGCAAGAGCTTTCAAAAGCCTACCAACTACTAGAGGCATGCATTCACTCTTACATGGATGCTTCTGGTGGCACATAAGACTTCCAACTTTATTTTACTAAACATTGCAAGGGATTGTAAGTAATAGTGCCCTTGCTAGAAGGTCCAAAAAGCATCATGGTTCTAGTGATCTAAAAGTAGTTGGAAATCACAACTTCTAGTGCACAAATGTGTTTCTAAAGAGCTATTTTCAAAAAGTACAAGGGGGTGCATCTAGCACCTAATTCGTAGGAGCTTTCGGAAGCCTACTAGCTACTAGAAGCATGCATTCACTCTTGCATGGATGCTTCTAGTGGCACATATGACTTCTAGCAATATTTTATAACACACTGCGAAGGACTATTAGTAGTAGTATGCTTGTAGATCATTTGGAAAGCATTATGCTTTCAATGAACTGAAAGTACTTGGAAATCATAGTTTCCAATGTGCAAATGAATTTCCAAAGAACTTTTCTAATGATTACTAAGGGTTGCATCTAGTGGCCGACCTGTAAGAACTTTCGAAATCCTACTAGCTACCAAAAGCATGCATTCACTCTTGCATCGATGCTTCTAGTGGCATGTAAAACTTCTAACAATATTTTATAGCACACTGTGAAGAACTACTACTAGTAGTGCCCTCATAGGATCCTTCGAAGAGCATTATTCTTCTATTGACCAAAAAGTACTTGCAAATTATAGGTTCTAGTGCACACACATGTTTTTATCAAACATTTCCAAAGACTGCAAGGGGATGCATCTAGCAACTAGCTTGTAGGAGCTTCTGGAAGCCTACTAGCTAACAAAAGCATGCATTTACTCTTGCATGGATGCTTTCGGTGGCCCCCAAGACTTCTAGCAATATTAGCCAAACACTATGAGGGACTATATTAGTAGTGCCCTTGCAAGAAGGTCCAAAAAGCATTAGGCTTTTGGTGATTTACACTTACTTGCAAATCATGGCTTCCAATGAACAAACATGCTAGTAGAAAGCTAAGATGTGATATCTAGTTGATATCTTACACAACTAGATGTTAGTAATGAACAAACATGCTTTTGATATCTTAGCAAATTTTTGATTATTTACTTTGTTTCTTGAGTTTTTTGAGCTATTTAATTTTGGTGTGGAAAGATCAAGGTTTGAATTCTATCCACGTATGTTATTTGTCAGAATCGCTTTTGCTAGTAGAATTTGTTGATTCAATGATGGTTTCTAAGACCCTTGATATTAATGTTTTCAATCATTATCATGCTTTATTGATTATTTGAAAGTGGACTCCTTCTTTTAATGAAACATCTTTTGAATTTTGAAAGGTTCCTTGTTTTGTTAAATTTTTGAATCTTCCATTAATTTTTGAAAAATTTGAAAGGGATATTGTCTTTTAAATTGCACCAATAAATCATTTTGAAAACTTAGCTGTAGCTAGTGGTTTTTGTAGAATTTGATATATGCTTGAAGTGGATCTTGATTTGCTTAAGTAAGAAATTCTTGTACATGTTGGTAGTATTAATTATGTGTAAAAAAAATTTTATTACAGTTGATGAGCAGAGAGGTACCCCTACGCTCAACCATATGAATACAAGCATTTCACGCATGATCCAGTAGAATTCCAAGGACTAAGTGTCTATGTGCCTTTGTGGAACAAGGACAGGTTGGTTGATCGTTGTCTTCCCAAACTTACTTGTATGTCACGATTGTATGGTTAAGTAAGTTTGAGGCATATGATTTTTATAGCTTTTATGTTTTTATGTCTTGCTGCTAATAAGGGAGGAGAGAGAGAGATAACTAAGTGACTAATTTAACTTAACTACTAATTAACTAGCTTTAAACTAGTCATAACACCAGTATCCATTCTCACTTGCCATACACATCCTGAACTAGCGCAACACTACTGGGATTACCAAATGCTAATCATTATTGGATTACCAAGTGTTACACTAATGCTTGAAGTGATTGTACTGTGTGTGCTAATAACAAAAATGTAAAGTGCATAAAATAAAATAAAATAAATGTAGAAGAAAATAAAATGAAGCAAATGAGTAAGAAAAAAAATCTCAAGTGCTGCAAGGATGAATCCAAGAGCTTGTCTTTATTGCCGTACATAAGGTGTGCTCAAGTACACAATGCTCGAATAAAGATCTGTCCATACTTAGACCTCTTGCTACAGGCACCTGGAAAATACTCTAACTACAAAATTTTTGCTACTTGACTCCTAAAAGACTTTTAAAAGACTTCCCTTGAAAGACTTCCTTCCAGGACTTCTTCCTAAATTGTGCACTTGGGCACTGTATTTATAGGCTTGGGAGCAACTACTCTAATAATTAGAAAAATTTCCACTCTAATTTTAGAGAAACTTTCACTCTAATAATTAGAATAAACTGCTAGAGTAATCACTCTCATCATACCCCCACGACTGAATGAAAACTTGTCCTCAAGTTCCTTACAAAATATTGGGAAGGTATGGGATTATTGACTAATTAACAACTAATGGTGGAATGGTATGGCAGACTCAACGTGCCCAGTGAACAGATGAATAAGCATATTACAACATTAGTGTTCATGACCATTATGGTGAACACTCATACATAAATGACATCCAAGTCTTTATTTGGCAGCTTGTAGAGAAAGAGAGAGAAAGAAAATGAAGCGTGTTGCTGCTAATGCTAAGATTGCACCTTCCATTGTTTATCCATAGCCAAGCCACTAGACTTGCTCCTTTTGTAAATGCTCTAGTTCCGATCCATCTTGAGTGCTTCCTCCAAGCCTAGTCCATTATTTATATGATCGCCATATGCACACACAACACAGTCACAAATGAGCAAGGATAGATAAACCATAATGTAGTTGATACCTTGACTCGATATGAAGTGCATTGGATGAGCTATGGTTATGGTAGAAACTAGTTTGGAGATTTATCATAGGTGAATACCCAAGCTGTAGGGGTTAGGTGAATAGTAAAATGGAGAAAATTGAAAAATTTGTGCTAGGGCCATCACGACTAAGAGCGAACTTCCGGCAGCTATAAGATGGAAAAATATGAGAAACAAGAAAGATGGAAAAAAATATCAATGGTAACTCCGATAAAATGGATGTCATGGATGGGGATGAAACAAGAAATGATTGATTGCAGGAAATGTTTAAGAGAAAGAAGTTAACAATTGCACCAAAAAGAAATGTCAATGGGTCCTCCTCAAAGCGAGCTCATGCCTCTTATGCCTTGACAAACCCACAAACCAAAGAGTCCATAGGCTCTAGGAATGTCATTTGGAAGCAAGAGTTAAAACCTTACCTACAAGAATTCACCAAAGAAAAACAATGCATCAACCCATAATGGACTAATGATAAAACTGACAATGAGGTGGAAAATGGAAAGAAAGATAGAGAGAAGAGAATGGAATGGAATCCTAAGAACAAAGTTGTGTAAAGCCCTTTATGTATTTTATGGTTAATGTGACTAAGTAGAACTTATCCCAAATCCAGACTCAAACAAACCACATTCAGTGACCTCGCATCAACACACTTGACCAATCCATCCACTTGAAGCAACAAGGATGCTTCCACAAAGAGTCACCACCATTATGAGGAGAGCGAGATGGAGAAGTAGGAAGCAAGAAAGGGCCTTAGTTAGAACCATGCTCAATTAACCTTTGGATCTAATGAGCACTTAGTTTAGATTAACCAAAAGTGTTAGAATGGTTCAATTAACCTTTGGATCTAATGAGCACTTAGTTTAGTTTAACCAAAAGTGTTAGAATGGTTCAATTAACCTTTGGATCTAATGAGCACTTAGTTTAGATAATCTTCCTTAGGCATACACCCCAAGGGTTCTTCTAGTTTCTGCTCTAAGCCCATTTATGATGTGACGAAGTTGTTCCCTCTATGAGTAACCATGGCTAGGGCATTGGTGTAGGAGTGAATAGTATCGGCCCATGGTAGCATCCAAGGGTTCATGTGCTTCTTATTTCCAATGTTGGATTTACCTTCTCAAATTGGACACTCTAGAACACGTCTAATATTTGTCATTGAGTAGTTCTATCATGGTACTTCATCTATGGATAGATCTGGCTCTAAGGACTGGTACCAACTTTTAGCTTCCTTAATGAGTGTCCTTGGGAAAATTTTGAGTTTCTACCACTCATTCTCTATGTTCTGTAAGGCATAGGCATTTTGAAAAGCTTGTAGATGTATCTACAAACTAGCATTGTATCCCCCCTCAAATCTTGGGATATTTTTCATATCTAGATGCTTGATCCGACTATCCTTCATATGCATGGTTGGGATTTTTACTACCTTTGCAATGTTGATCATACTTTGAGTTGCCAATAGCGGCTCATCATCATTGCTATGATGGTTTCAACCACCCCTTTGATTTTGGTGGCCTTCATGATCATTGTTATCTCAATGATCACCTTCATCATGGTTGTTTCGATGGTGGCTTCCATGAGAACTATCAGATGCAAAGGAATGTTTAGAATTGGATGAAGAGGATGAAGAGGAAGGTGGACCGCTACTACCACTATAATGTCTACCGCCACTTTTACACTTGGTACGATTACCATCCTTAGATCCCTTGTTGTTGCAATGTGTACCCAAATCCCTACCTTGGCTATCACTTTTTCTTGAACCTAATTTATGAATAGTCAATTGTAGGGTTGGGTTCATACCCTCGCCATCAATAGCAGGGGTGGAAAATCTTCACGTTGAGAACCTTCCAAGGAGGATCCTCATTATCCTCTTAATCTAGTAGGAACAAGGGGTTAGTGTAATGTTTTCCTTTTGTAGCTTCATGGAGTTTCTCCTGATGTTGATCTCATTTGTGTTGTGTTTTAGTGGGATAGTAGTTTTGAGTGTCATAACCATCCACAACATATTCTTCATGAAGATATACTATGCCCAACTTCTTAAGGATTTTGAATAGCATCCCAAGCACAAATCTATCAAGGGGGAAGATGACGTTGCCCTTCATATCACAACATCTCATCTATTCATCCTAATGCAGGATGAAGGTGAAATTCATCACAAACTCATTTGGATGAGTGTATACCACCTTGCATTCTTGTGGGACTGATGGTTTGGTATCCTTGTTCTTGTGAGAAGAAGAAGAAATTTTACAAAACAAAACAAAATTGTCAGTGTGGTTTTATAACTCTATGTACAGTGGGAATGATATTAACCTTTAGGTTCATACAACGATATTAATGGTATTCACTTAAATCTAAATAGTGCACGTTCCACAAGCAAAGTTCTCGACAACATGCCAATGATGAGTGGTGAGGTACCCCTACACCGAACCATATAAATCATGAAGCATTCATGTGCAATCCAGTTGAATTCCATAGACTTTGTTATTTCTACTTCACTAGCCCTTTAGAAAGTGAATCTAGCCTTAAGGTCAATCGTTGTACTCCCAATTACACTTGTGACATTTGTTGGTATGGTTAAGTGTAACTGAGGCATTCAATTTTTATCATTTTTATGTTTTATAGTGGGTGCTTGAATTGTAGATAAAAATGGATTTGATTAACTAATCTAAATTAACTAATTAACTAATCATTTAACCAATCCTAATATAAGTATCTGTTCCCACTTTTTGTACACATCCTAAACCCATGTATTCACTATTGGGCAACCAAGCGCTATGCTACTGGGTGTACCAAGCAATAACGCTGCTGGGATTACCAATCAAATATGTGTTACACTCAAAACAGTCATACTTATGTGTGTAATCTATCTCATTTAATTGTCTCATTAAGGTAATAACTAGGAAATATTTCATAATTAATTGAAAACATTTAATAAATAATTTAAAATAGTAAATGCATAAATAAAGTAGCTAATCTATCCAAAGTGCTGCAAGGTTTATTGAAAAGCTTTTCTTTATTGCCACACACACTATCATGCTTATGTACAATAATGCTCGAATAAAGATCCATACACTTAATGACTCTTGCTACAGGTATTTGAAGGAAAAATTCTAACTTTCAAATAAAAAAAATGTAAGATCTCTACTGAAATTACAATCTACTATGCCATAAATGCAGCTGCAAGTGCATATTTATAGCTAAAAATCAAGAAAATTGACATTGCATCAATGGGGCCTCATTGATGCAAGGTAAGATGCATCAACTAGGCCTTGTTGACGAGGCCCAATTGATGAGGTCATGTCGATAAGGCCTTGTCAACGTAGCCAACTTAATGCAACTCATCAACTACCTTTAGTCATGTGTAACATGCCTTTCCAGGGACATGACAAGGTAACATTTAATTGAGAACATGCTTCCATCAGAATTAAAACATGAGTAATGATATAAACACATGGATTAGTAAGACTCATAGAGATAGTGAAAAGAATTAGCAAATTCCCTTGATGTCATATCCTTTTTCATTTCCTCTTAGTTTCTTTCCCCTTTTTTCAAGGCATAATGGTCATGAGTTAATTTTATTTTCATGTAAGAAGAACCATATTGATTTCATGATAACAAAATCTTATTTAAAGAAACTAAAGGGATGGATGATGTAGTCTCACTGCTTTACACAATTATTTACCCAATCATCTTGAGAGCGTATGATAATGACCCAACACATGGTGTTAACTTTTGCATCAAAAATGGTAACATTTTTAACAAAAGCATAGTAAATATCCATAAAACACAAAAGAAATGACTTAAGAAAAGTTAAAAATAAAAAGAAATGAAAAACATACTAAGAATTGAAAAATTTTGAAGAAATAAGAAAACGCTAAAAAATTGTAAAATAAAAAGTGAGAATGCACTTATCAGTTCTTGTTTCAAGATGGGACACCTCCCCCATGACTAAACGTACAGATGAGCATTCAAAAAATGGATTGTACATTTCCTAGATTATACACTATAGGTTTTCCATTCATCATCTTTAGCAATTTATGTTTTCTCTTGTTAGCCCATTTAATATAGATGTTAATCAAGTTTTGATCATTTGGAGACACACATCCAACTAGAATAAGAGGTATTTTTATTTGAGAGGGTTTAGAGATATTTTATTTTTTATGTTCTATTTTAGTTTCAAGGTCTTTCTGTTCATCACTTTCTTCTAGTGTATGGTTAGAGGGTAAAATGTTGTTTTGTATGTTTTCTTCTTGGTTCATTTTCTTGGAAGAAGAGATAATAAGTATGTTGGATGTTTTCATACATATTTTGAATGATTTAAAATTCTCATTCTCTAGCCACTAGATGTCTTTTTGTTTAGTGGTATTGTTTAGACAAGTTTGCACACATACCTATTCCTCAAGTTTGTTGTGGGTCGATAGGGGTCATGTTAACACTTGAAACTTTCAAATTATTAATAATGCATGGAATTTTTTGTCCCTCTAGAGTGATAGGTTCATATTTTATGTTTTGTGTTGGAGTGATAATGGTTGTTAGCTTTTGCATAGGATTAGGAGACATTATTTTTGTAAGGAAAAGGGTTGCACCAGATTTGCCTTGCATTGGTATTAATGAGCTAGTAGGTTTACTAGTTTTATTCATATGTGTGGGAACTATCCTGAAGAAAGGATGTTTCTGAGACTTATGCTTAGATATGCTAACATCATCATTTACTTGTATGTTCACAGCGTGAGTGGCATTCTTTTATTGAGGTTGTGATGTAAATCCTTCATGCATTATTGGTGGTGACATATGTTGGAGGGCAGTATGAGAGTATTGAGAGTGTAAAGGATGATTATAGGTATGGAATGGTGATCCCATAGGATGTTATGGGTTGATGGTATTCAAGAGGGTAGTAGTAATGAGTTGAGGCATGGGCTATGGAACCATTCGAAAAAACAAGTTGTTAAACATAATATCCATAATGGTTTAATTAGTAATAACAATATTGTTGGTTTGATGATGTCATTCCCCATGATTGTGGGATTTGCCATTATTGCTAATAGTAGTATCAAAGTTAAGGAAAATTCCTACTTAGATAGTACTATTGGTTGTAGACTTGTGTCTAATTACCTTGTGGATAAGGAAATCTCCTAGGCATTTTCTATTCCATAAAATTAGAATTCAAAGTAAAAACCCTAGACTCTTATGGATGCAACACAACTAGGAAATAGCCCTTTGAATGTTCATATTGAAAAATATGACATTCATCCTTCTCCTTTACATTTGAGTTTATAATCTCTTCTACTATAATTATTTTCCCTTTTTCTTGATAAGTGTCCTTGCTTATTTCCTTATTCTTTTTGCTACTTTTATATTGATTAGTTGGTCCTACTTGCTTTACCTTCTCCTCTATGATTTTCAAGTTAGTTGTAACTTTTTCATCCATCAATTTCCACATATTTTTTGCTTTTTCTTCAATTTTAGTGATATTCTTTTATATTGATAATTTTTTATGGAAAATTAACTCATTAAGAGCTATCTCTTTTTCTTGATCATAAATATGAACCTCCTTCATGTGAAGAGTTGGATCCTAGTTATATTCCTTTATGCCCTTTCATTTACATAGCTCTCCTTCTTCTTTTGTGATCTGTTTAATTAGCCTTTATATTCGATGGACTCTCAGTTCTATTAATATTTCTTAGGCATAGATCCCAAGAGTCTCCCTCATTTTCTAGCAAAGCCCATCTACGATGTGATGAAGCTACTCTTTTTGAGAAAATCCATGACCTTGATATATATGTAGAAAAGAATAGTATCTACTTAAGGCTACATTGAGGGATTCACGGTTCTCTAGCTTCCACCCTTAGATCTATTTTTTAAATTGAACTCCATTAAATAGGTTTTTTATTTCTTGTTGAATAGCTCAAGCATTGTGGATTACTAGTGGATTGAATCTAGTTCCAACAATCTATACCAACTTCTAGCTTCTTGTATTAGTCTCCTAGGAAAGAACTTAAGTATTCACTTCTTTTCAATAGTTTTCAAAGCATAGACATCATGAAATCCTTGTAAATGACATTGTGGATTATAATTATAGTCTCCCTCAAATTTAGGAATGTTATTCATATTAATTCATTTGATACAGCTTTCTCTTTGGTGCCTATGGGGTATTCTAATGCCCTCCCTGATCTATATCATACTTCTAGTAGTCTACAAGGGTTCATCACCATCAAACATATCTTGGTTATAATCCTTTTCTCTATTTTTATTTTTCTAATTATGATGGTTGTTGACCTTTTAATATGTCAAAAATTTATGAAAAATGGAGATGAAGAATATTTGTATGGTTGTTATGATTATAGAACAGGTACAAAGAATTCACAAGAAGAAGATGAGATGACATCTACAAAGCAATATCAAGATGAAGACTCAAGGAATGAATTGGTTAAGATAAAAGGAGAGCTCAAAGAAGGTCTTAAGTAAGCATGTAGATCTTTTGTCTATTGTAACTAGTCAAAGTGGGTTGTGCCTCAAAGTACAAGGATTATAAAACTTAGTTGCATTCATCCCTTGTAATTTTTGTTCTATTTTATTATCCTATGAGGTTGATGTTCTTCTTGTGGGAAGGCATCTTGCTTGAGCTTGTTGGGATCCTGTAGGATTGAGTGTTGCTATAGCGACATAACACTTCAAAGCGAAGCTTAAGTTGTAAAGGTTGTGGGATCTTGGAAACTACATTTCTAAGTTTGTTGAGACCTTGTGGGGTTGAGTGGATTCGTGGTGTTGAATCACTTTGAAGCAAAGCTTAGAGCTTATACACTGTGTGGTATCCTTCAAATCACATTTAGGAGCAACAAAGTCCAAAGGTGTGTCGACTATCCAAGTTGTGGAACCATGTTAAATTTTGTATGTGTGCTTTGTCTCAACAATTTTTTATTTTAAAAAACTTAGTCATCCTCCCCCTTCTAAGGTCAATGATCCTCAAGTGGTATTAAAGTTTAGTACTCTTCTTTGTCATCAATTTTAGGAGTGAACAATGAAGAGGACATCTTACACAAACCCACCCATGTTTGATGGACTTGACTTCACCTATTAGAAAGCTAGAATGCAAGGATTCTTTGAATCTATGGAATCTGAAGTTTGGGAGTCCATCCTTGAAGGCTACACTCTACCTGTTGATAGATCCACTGGAACCATCAAGCCCTGCAACAAATGAACACAAGAGAAGAAAGATAAGTTTATGTTTGACTCAAAAGCCAAAAATTTTATATATTGTGCTTTGAATAAATTTGACTTTACTAGAGTAGCAGGTTGTAAAATGGCCAAAGAAATCTGGCAAACATTAGAAGCTACTTATGAAGGAATATCTATTATGAAATAATCTAAATTACTAGTTTTGTAAAGCAAATATGATAAGCTTAAAATGAGAGAAGGTGAGAAAATAAAAGATTACTTCTCTAGAGAAAATGATATTGTCATATACATTAGAGGTACTAGTAAAGATTTTTCAAAGAGCGATGTCATCATTAAAATGATCAAAACACTTTAGCCAGAGTTCAAACCAAAGGTCATGACCATGGAAGATATCAGATATTTTTTAACTCTAAAATTTGAAGAGCTTCAAAGCTCTCTCATTTCTTATGAATAAATCTCATAAGTGAAGGAGCCATCCAAGAACTGAAGACTACCTCCAAGGAGAAGGAGTGCAATGAGCATGATGAGGGCAATGAACATGAGATTGCCTTTCTCTTAAGGAAGCTACAATGATTGATAATAAGAAGAAACCATGGGACATATCAGCAAACATCCAATCTGCTCAAAGGTAAAGAGAGAGGTAAAAAGTTCTTGAATTCTAACTTAGATTTGTCTTCTATAGAATGTTGGGTGATGAGAAGCGATATGCACAAGTCGCGATATTGCATACGCGATATCGTGGCCGCCGTGATATCGCATCCCCTACGATATCATGTACGCGATATCACGGTCTATCGCCAAATCTATAAATAAGAGGCGGCACTCTCCTCATTTGACATCCTAGGCGTAAAGTAGCAAAGCTCTGGTGGATTGATCACCCCAGAGATAGAATATTTTCCATGTGCCCGCAGTAGGAGTCCCCCAAGTGAACGGTTCTTTATTCGAGCAGCTTTGTACCTAAACGCAAGTTGTGTACGATAATAAAGATGAGCTTTGTGGATAAACCTTGCAGTACATGGATAGGTTTAATTAATGTTATTTATTACTTCCTAGTAACATGGCATGAGTACGACTTGGTTACGAGCATTTACGAATGTGTACGGCTAGCCAAGGAATCGGCTACTCATCGTGATTAGATTCTCTCACCCTTATCTCCTAGAACGTGGGACAAGTACGACTTGATTACGAGCATCTACGGATGT
>MNCI01017230.1:129205-184244 GCA_015680685.1 Gnetum montanum | reverse complement strand
TGATTACGAGCATCTATGGATGTGTACGGCTAGTCAAGGAATCGGCTACTTGTCACACTTAGGTTAGTTAAGTGCCTCAGTATGATCGCTTCGAGCACGTGCGTTACGTGTGGTAATCCCAGTAACGATTAGCATTTGGTAAGCCACAGTTGCACAGTTCAGGGTGTGTACAGTAAGTGGGAACGAATGATGATGCTAGGACTTAGTGTTGTAGTTAGAGTTAGTTTTAGTCTCTCAACCCTTCACCCTTTAGCATAGGAGATAAACCTGAAAAGACCAAAAAAATCATATACCTCGGACTTACTTAACCATACACCGTGACAACAACAAGTAAGTCTAGGAAGACAACGATTAATTAACCCCAAGTGTTCCTTGCGGCGTTTAGGCATTTAGTCTACGGAGTTCGACCGGATCGCGTGTGCTACGCTCATTTCGTATGGTTGAGTGTAGGGGTACCTCGCCACTCATCATTGGCGCCGTTGGGAGAAGAGGCCATATGGCCTTTGAATACCCTAGTGATAACAAGATATAGCCAAAGAGCAAATCTAATGATGAGGAATTGAAAAAGACCAACTTTATGCAAGCTGGGATGATGGTGAGAAAAGTGAAGAAGAAGCAGATAAATCTATCAAAAATTTTGATCTCATATGCATGGCACTTATAGATGATAATTCTTCACATATGGTTGAATAAGGTGGTAAGTATGATGAAAGGTATAGTGATCTTAGAGAAGAAATTATTGTTCTATGTTATTTTCTTAGAAGAGGAAAGAAATTTTTAAATTCTAACCTAGATGCTATTTAAAATGAAATGAAAGGAGAAATCTCAAACATAAGAGCCAAGATTCAACAACTAAGCTCTTTAAATAAGGATTGTAGAAAGTTTTTAGAAGAAAAGACTCTTGAAGAACAGCCAAAGAATATGGAGAAAGTCACATAGGAAGATGCAACTTCAAGTTCAAGCATAGTTAGGTTTGATAATGTTATTCACAAGGATAATACTTTACTTGTTTATAAAAATTATGGTAGTAAGCAAAACAAGATTAATCCTTGGTCTTGTAAAAAAGGATTTGGTAAGGATATTTTGCAGGTAGTAGTAGCTAAAAATGAAGAGAAGTGGAGAATCAAAAATTTCCTCAAAGAGAAAGATGATGAAATAAGTGATCAAGGATTATTTTATAAAGAACATGAACAAATAGATTCATAATATAAAAGATCTAATGAAAAAGAACGAAAACATGAGGAGGTACTTCATGATAGGAGACCTCATCTCAAAATTCGTTAATCTTCTCTTCTCACCTACAAGCAAGGTAAGTCAAGGTAAGTTTCCATCTATGTACTTGCTAGAAAATTTATAAGTATATGATTTGAGAAGTCCAAATTATTTTTGATTCAATATTACATTATTTATGAAGTGTTATGTCTAGAGTAGGGAATTTTTGGAATAATTGTTTAGAGTATCTCTTATATTCATTTTGAACTTGATGCAATTGATTTTAAGAAAATATGTGGTGTAGCACTTGTAATAATTTCTTTTGGATTTTTATATTGCTTTCAATAGCCTTTAAATATTGCTTGGTTTGAACTTCTTGTGATGATCTATTTTTCAGCTCATGCCCTTTGGAATATTTGAGCCATTTCTTTGATGCTTTTGGTATAAGTCATGAATCATAAGTAGAAACTTTTTTGAAAATTCAATTAATATTACTAATTGGTGACTTTGTCTCCACATTTGATCTTAATGGTGATCTACATTTGTGGTACTTTGGTGATATATGACAATTACTTGAAAAATACAAGATGATCTTAAAAGCCCAAGGAAAGTTGCACATGTGTAGGAAGAGATTGTTCCTCATTATCTTTTGTCATCTTAGAGGTCACCAATGTAGGGGGAGTCTTTGGAGGCTTCTACCAAGAAACACTAAAGCAACAAAATACCACATTTTAAAAATGAGTAAGAATTCATGTAAGGGTATGGTAAAACATCCAAGGTAAAGGTAGAATTAAATCTTGGTTAAGATATCTTATAGACATTTTATTTTATGATAGTTATTGTTTGAACATCTTGTTAAGAATCTGCTTGGCTATTTTTCGACATCAGCTTATTTTGATTTGGTATTTGTCCTCATTTATGAGAACCTAATCTTATTTACACAAGCATTTCCTTTCTCTCTTGCCATAAATTTAGTTTCATGATGCTTTCAAAGGAGTTGAGTACTGATGGAATCATGAAATATTGGTTTAACTAATGACTTTATTGGTTCAAAAAGATAGGTTACTTAGTCCAAAATTCTTAGAATTTGAATTTCAATAAGGGGTAGCTCCTATTTTTTTTGACATCATTAGCCCTATGACAATAATGCTAAGAGATGTTTTTTTCTCTTCACTAAATGTTGGCATCTCTATGGCAATACAACTTGCTATGAATATATCTTCCCTTGAGTACTTTATGCCCGCTCTTATGAATAAGGACTAAATTAAAGTAAGAAGTACTCATATTTCTTTTATGAAGAGTTGTTAGGGAGTTTTTGAAATGATTGATAATATTCTTAAACTTTCCCAAAATATTTGTGATCAATATGAATTTTTTTAAAATGTTTTATCTGAAAAATGATATCTCTTTAGAGATAGGTTTATGAGCTTTATCCTTTTTGATGTTGTTCAAAAAGGGGGAGAGAATAGCCAATGGATTTTATGGATTTTTCTTTTTTGTAGATGTATGTTTGAATGTCAACTAACCCATTTTCCTAAGTTTTGAACATCACCAAAAAGAGGAAGATTGTTGACCTTTTGGTATGTTAAAACTTTAATGAAATGGAGATAAAAAATGTTTGTATGCTTGTTATGATTATAGAACAGGTACAAAGAATTCACAAGAAGATGATGAGATGACATCTACAAAGAAATGTTAAGATGAATACTCAAGGAATGAACTGGTTAAGATAAAAGGAGAGCTTAAAGAAGGTCTCAAGAAAGCATGCAAAAGTTAGGACAAGGAACATAGATTTCAAATGGAAAGCAAACTGAAGAAAGACATCTCCAAAAAATAGTATATGTCTTGGTCAAAGTGAAGGAAAGTTAGAAAGATGTCTCCAAAGAACAATAGACGTCTTGGCTTAATTGAAGATTACTCTAACAAAGACATCTTTGAAAAATAGAAGACATCTTTTTTGTGAGAAGGATGTCTTCTTGAAGACATATCTACAAAGATATCTTTCCTAAAGAAAAGTCATCACTCCCTAATGTAGAAAGATGTCTCAGCCTCGAAGAAGATGTCTCTAGTGATCATAAGATGTTGCATGAATTCTAAGGTGATTTCGGAAACATATTGGCTATAATAACACTTCATTCCATTACGAAATGTACAAGCATTATGTACTTTTAAGTGTAATTATCAAGCAATAATTGTAATCATCATTCCCTTGTTATTTTTCCTCATCATACTATCTTTTGTTTGTTGTAATTGGTCAAAGTGAGCTATGCCTCAAAGTACAAGGATTAGTAAACTTAGTTACATTTATCCCTTGTAATTTTTGTTCTCTTTTATTGCCTTGTAGGGTTGATGTGCTTCTTGCAAGAAGGCATCTTGCTTGAGCTTATCAAGATACTATGAAATTAAGTTTTGGTGTAGTAGCACAACACTCCAGAGTGGAGCTCAAGTTGTAAACGTTTTGGGATCTTGGAAACCACATTTCTAAGCTTGTTGGAACCTTGCAGGGTTGAGTGGATTTGTGATGTCAAATCACTCTAGAGCAAAGCTTAAAGCTTGTATAGGGTTTAGTACCCTTCAAACCATATTTGAGAGCAATAAAGTATGGAGGTGTGCTAGTAAACTATCCTCTCAGTGTGGACTACCCTAGTTGGGAAACCACATTAAATTTGGTGTGTGTGCTTTGTCTCAACAATTTTTAATTTGGGAAACTTATTCATCCCCCTTCTTATTCTAGGACTTGTTCCATCCCCTCTAGGATTATCTTTGATAGTTGAACATAATCTTTGGTAGTAAGGGTTGGAATGAGCATATGAAACTTCTACTTATAGTGGTTCAGTTCAATTTTCTTTAATATAGATCCTATCATTTCTTCTACAAATGTTCTCATCATGTGATGGACTATTGATCCTATGTGAAGCAGACATGTTTTTGGTTAATATGTATGTGGCTTAAAATATTAATATTTTTGACAAGATAAATCATTAATACTTTTTACAAGAAATTTTTATAATATAACTAATCTAAATAAATACCATCATCCCCAACAACAATACCAATGATGAGTAGCAAAGTGTTCCCTATGTTTAACCATATGGATTAAAAGCATGCATACATGATCTGATTAAATTTTGTGGATGGGACTAGTATTGTATCTAGATCATTAAGCATTTATCATAGGTCATTGTCTTCCCACTTGGACTAGTATTAGCTTTATCATGTATAGTTTAGTCCAAAGTGAAACATATGATTATTGATGTTATTGGGGCCTTAAACAAAACTAAATAATAACATAGAAATTAATTATTTCATCTAATTAATAATAAAATTAAATCCTAAACTATCCTAAAAATGATTAGTGTTCTTTTCTAGCTTGTCATAAAGATCCTAAACTCACATATCCACTACTAGGATTATCAAGTGTTATGCTACCTTATGAACCAAGCAATAATGCTATTGGAATTATTAAGTGAATACGTGTTTATGCTAAAAACTAGTCACACTCATTCTACCAATTGATTAATGTGCATAAAAATGTAAATATTAACTAAGTACATCAAAAGTAATTTGCATTGAAAATAAATCTATTCTAAGTTAAAGTGTTGCAAGGAATATGAATCAGTCTTGATCTTATTGTCATTCATGAAATGTGTCCAAGTACAATGCTACTTGAATAAGATGTACAAATGACTGAAATCCATGCTATGAACACTCACTAACTATTTGCCAAGATTACGCTATTGATCAAATGATGCCAAATACATTATGGATGCTTGCATATTTATAAGCAAATAAGTACACTGCGTTGACTAGGATGTGTTAACTCATTTGGCTACATCAATGGGGATGCATTGACAAGGATGTATCAATGTAGATAAGTTATAATGGATGTGATATAGCTTCTACGATATAGTAGCCAATTGAGATGCATCAACAGGGATGCATCAATGCAAATGTAACATAGCATCTATAATATAGCATTTGAGATATCTCAACTAATTAATACACTTGACAGAATGATGCTTCATCATATCCCCATGACTCAACTACCTAAGATATCAAGTTTTATCAATTTTTCTTTTATATTTTTCCTATGATCTGCATTCTACATAAGGTTAAATATGACATATATTTGACAATTTTCATGACATTTAGGAATAACATGTTATAATTGGTATCAAAGATAATGACATGCTAGGGTGAACCAAAATCAAGGACAAACCAAAATCCATGAAGAACTATGAGCCACGATTTAGGACAAACCATGAACCATTACTAGAAGTGCATCATGTCTAAGACGAATCACTAGAAGTGAAAAACATAACCTATGAAGATGCTTTCCCACTACATCGATTCATGCAAATACTAGTTGATCTGATTCTAATGATATTAGATAAAGGACTAATAAGGTACATAACTACATGAGATTTTGGATGAGACAAGATAGTCAAGAAAGAAAATTAAATGGTAATTGATGAAATGTCAAATAAGGCAATTGTGTTGATGCATGGCCATTAACATAACCTTATTAAAGCATCTCAAGATGCATTGGCACATGTGTGGTGACACTAATTCAATTGTTGCCTATATAAGTATGCACATGTACTACATTTATGATAGTGTTTGGTTGATACCTTAGCATGTACTACATTTATGATAGTGTTTGGTTGATACCTTAGCATGTACTACATTTTTGTAGTTTCTTTTTATAGAAATTAGTAAAATTTTCCCTGTAAGTGCCCATAGCATGGATCAAATTGATTATATGACATTTTATTTGAGTGCAATATGTACCTAGGTATAATTTCATGAACAACAATAAAATTAAGATTTCTTCCATCCATTACAACACTTGGATTAGTTTAACTTTATTTTCCAACATTTTACTTTAAATGTAATTTACTTTATTATTGTGAATATTTAATATTCTAATTTGTAATTAATGTGAGCACAACCACTTTGAGCATAATATAATAGCACTTGGTAATTCCTATAGTGGATACTTGGTACACCTAACAATTACACCCAACAGTAAACACTTGGTAACCAAATAGTGTTAGTATATGTTTAGGATGTGTGTGAAAAATGGAAATGGATGGTTCATGTTTAGGATAGTTTAGTTAAGTAATTAGTTAAATTAAATACTTAAAATTTTCATTCATTCAATCATTCTACAAGATAAAATAAAATAATAAAAAGTATAAAAACAAATATTGTATGCCTCAATTATACTTAACCATATGAATAAAGTAACATAAGTGGGATTAGGAAGACAACAACTAGTAACCATATCTTTCACCATCTAAGGATATAGGCTACTTAGGTAAATGAAGTTTATGAAACTCAACCAGATCATGTGTATATGCTAGTGATTTGTATACTTGGGTGTAGGGAATACCCGCTACTCATCATTGGTGTCATTGCTGAGGACTCATTTTAGCTAATTACACTAAGTATTTTTAGATAGTGAAATCATACAAAGTCATTATAAAATTATATAACAAATCATCTCTTATAAAATTATTAATAATATTTTATTAAGGCACATGATATAAGGACAAACTACGATGACTTCTTTTCACAAGATTGATTCATCACCAACTAATGACTCTAACCAATACGATGAACCTCGAAAGGATGTTGATGAGATTCCTCAATAACTAAAGGTGGTCTATGCACATCTAGATCCCTATTATCTATACTACACTTTTATCCTCCATTAGGATAAGAAGCTATGCTAGAGATATTTGGAGGATAATGTTATGTTGCTCATGATCATTCTATTCCTTCCATGTTCATGATAGCTCTCATGAAGGTGGGGCTTGAACCAATAGCCCTAGACTACTAAATGAAGAAGCATCTTTGCAGATATTATCAACTAAAAGAGGGCTAGCTTAGAAAAGATAAATACATGGAGGCTTGCCACAAAGCCTCCAAGGGTAAATAGGTCCCAATCTCATTGTTTTCGTAATCACAAAAGGAGGGCTAGAATTTCCATTAGGATAATCTAAATACCAAGGTCCTCCTCCCTTCAGCAAGGATAACACAAATTATCAATGGTTACAATCAACCTTGGTGAATCACCAAGGTGAGGAAAGAATTAATTCTAAGACTAGAATAACCTCAAGGCCAAGGTCTCTAAACCATTTACCAGGAGAACAACCAAGGAATCAAAGGAGAAGGATGAGTCAACGCCACTTGCATAGTCCTCCACCTTTATCATCCTTCTCATCATCAAACTTTGATAAGAGGAAACATGACTAAGACCAAAGAGAAATGATCAAGATTGAGATGAAGATGATAGAAGGACCCATATTAGAGATGGTAGGAGAGAGCATATATAACAATAGGAAGAGAAAGAGCATCATCAGGAAAGATGACATAGTAGGCCACATCATAGGAGACATGGCCATGGCAAGGGTCACCATGATTATAATGACCATGATAAGCCACTACTTGCTATGAGAAGCATGATAAATATTTTAGAAGAAATTCATATTTCTACCAAGCATTAAAGTAATAGCCAAATCAAACAACTTAATATGAACATCTCTAAATTTTAAGGAGGATATAATGCTAATTTACAACATCATCTGCAAGCCTTCCATGATGCCTTTGTCTTAAAAAAATATTAAAAATAAGGGGTAGGAACCCAAACTATTTTCCAAGACACATATAAAAAATTTAAAATTTTATATCATTCCTTGGAGCTAGAGTCTATTCACAGATGAAGTACAATGATGAAGTTGTTCAATGATAAATATCTAATGTACTTCTGGATCTCCAAGTTGAGAAAAAAAATCCAAGGATGGAAACAAGGTAATTATGAATCCCTTAATGTAGCCCTAGGTAGGAATTACTTGCTTTTGCACTGATGCTTAGGCCATGGTTTCTCAAAGGGAACAACTTTGCCACGTGATAGATGGACTTAGAAATAAAACCAAAGATACTCTTGGTGTTTATGCCCAAGGAAGCCTATTACAGATGAAGGCTCATCAAATCCAAAGGCTCATTGATCAAGTGGCTAAGGAAGAAGGAGAACTCAAAAAAAGGAAAAGTGTAGAGGAGCACAATAGAAATCCCTTCATTCAAAAAAGAAAGTATGTTTCGATGATCTTGAAGAGGAAGAACCACTAGATGAAGTGGTATAGAGAAAAACCTTTTGATGCATAGCCCTACACCCAACCATACGAATCACTAATGTGTACATGTGATTCAATCAAATTTTGTGGACTATGTTTTACCTAAATGCCCTATATTCTTAGATGGTGAAAGACATTGTTACTAGTCATTATCTTCCCAATCATCACTTGTATTAACTTGTTTGTATGGTTAAATGTGATTAAGATGTAAGATATTTATTTTTATAACTTTTTATTACTCTTGGTTTCTGCAAAATAATTAAATAAAGGAATGTTTAATATTTAAATTAAATAATCAATTAACTAAATTATCCTAAATGTGTTTTCACTTTTTGTACATATCTTGAATGTATATTAACACTACTAGATTGCCAAGTGTCTATTGCTAGGTGTACCAAGCATCCACTACTAGGATTACCAAGTATAATAAATCACACTCAAAGTGGTTGCACTCACATTAATTATAAATTATAATATTAAATATTTAATAACAAGAAATTAATTTTCATTCAAAGTAAATCGATAGAAAGTAAAGTCAAACTAATCCAAGTGCTGTAATGAATGGAAGAAATCTAAATTTAATTATCATTCATGTGACTGTGTTTAGGTACATATTGCACTTAAATAAAATGTCATACAATCACTTCAATCCATACTATGGACACTCAAAGAAAAAATTTTACTAACGTCTATACAAAGAAACTACATGAGTCAAGCCAAGGTAATGATTGAATGATGCCATAAATACAATAGATGTGTGCATTTATATAGGAAGTGACTACATTAGCATCAATGCACAAGCACCAATGCATATTGAGATCCATTGATGAGGATGCATTGACAAGGATACATCAATGTAGTCATCTTATTAACATTTCATCTTACCTCCACAACTGACTAAAAACTTGTCCTTGAGTGAATAAAAATGGGATTGAATTTCTTACAAAATTTGGAGAAGTATGGAACTTTATTAACTAATTAACTAACTAACTAAACTTGAGTCCTACATTTATAAAAAAATGATTGTATAGTTTACAAAAAGAATGTTGGACTTCTTATTACAAAATTTAGCAAGCTCCCAACCAAATAATGGTGGTTGAAATGAAGTCTTCACACCATGCCTAAAGGTGAAGGTTTTTGTGGCATGGAGGATCCTTCATCATGTCACAGCGCTATTGGTGATTAAGGCTATCATATCACTACTTCTACTACTACCAAAAACTAGAAGACATTCAAGATTACCTTCATCTTCTCTTTTTTCTTGCGTGGATCATGGATAGTTTAGGCTATTTCAACTAGATGTGCTTCTGCTGAAATAGTCCACAAGAATGATAGTGATGGAAACATCTGCTTCATGTTAATAAACTAGGCTATAAATTATTTATGCTCAATGTTGAACATATGGACATGGTTCTACAATTTCTTTTAGTCACTTATTTTTATGGCCAAGTTCTCAACAATAGATCATTGATCAGTAAACTTGCTTCTAAGAACTTCAAGCTCTACATTGCTTACTTCCAACTTCTTTTTGTCTCCTTGTGAAGCTTGAACTTTGCCTCATAAAGAAGGTAAGAGTTAGCCACATATTTCTCTTATTCTATCTTAGGCCTTCCCATAGTCAGCATTTTCAAGTTTGCATAATGGAGGTTGGCAAGCTCCATATACTTGATTATCTCATCAATTTTAACTCCATTAGGTAAATTTCTGCTTGTTTATATGCATCAGGTCCATTGAAGATGGACTACCATGCATCACCTCTTTATTGGAATTATTTGATCATCGCACTCACCTTTCTCTTAGCCAACTTGATTTCTTTCTTATTAACCTTCTTAAGCATTCTAACCTAGCTTCCATAGTGGTTCTTCACTCATTCATATTTCAAGACTTCATTTTTCTAGGTAGTAATCTCAATAGAACTCTTCGAGCGAATGGTCCAAACCTCTTCCATCAAGATATTTTTGTTCTCTATAGCCAACCTCCTCATATTCAAGTTCACCTTGAAAAGCTATTCCTACTACTAGCAAATATATTCTATCATTTCATCCTTCTACTAACTAGCATTCTAAAGGTGATGGTTGTTATGGATTAGGATCAAGTTTTTTTGTAAACTTAATGAGGGTCACTGTCAGTGTTATTCGCTATTGCTTCTAACAATGACACATTAAAAATGGTCATCTCCTTAGCATTCTTAGTCTCCTAGTATTTCTATTGAAGTTACTAAAAAGCTTCATTTCTTGTCATCCTGGGCCTAAGAATGATAGGATCAAAGAAAGGGGCCATTAGTTTTGCAACCTTCTTGGTCAACCATTGATTGCTAGTAGTGGTTACCTCAAGTTATGCTTTGGTAATTAATAACTTGCCCCACATCTCTAGTAGTTGTAACTGGGTTGTTGATAGGTCTTCTAGAAGATCAAAGATGTCTAGAAGTGATTTCCTAGCTCTCATTGGTCATCCCAACATTTTCTCAAGTTGTACAGTGCTCATCCTTCCACTCCCTACTGTTATTGATGCACGTATATCTACCATCATAGTAATATCAAGAACAAATGCACTAGGAACATTTAGAGCTTCTCCAACATGGTTTTCCACCACCTCTACCACTAACTCTTATCTCTTGCATAGCATGACTAGGACCATCACTTTTTTACCTTCGTCCAACATTATAAAGAAGGTTATTGCATTTCTAAAAATTTTAAAAACTCTTGTCTTGGAATAGACATAGTTACCTCTATGGAATTAGGATTAGATCGAGTAAGTATCTAGTTTCTTTGTGCTAAGAACAATGACATCATCTTACTGTCCAACAAGTTTATGGTCCTTATAACCTTGTTCAAATGGCTTATGGTTGGATGATACATCAAGGGTTCACTATCACCTATAAAGGCTTGTTGTTATTGTAGCTATTGCTTTCTAAGTTTCATAAGGTGTTCAAAAGCTACAAGCCTCTTTGGTATTATCTTTGGTGCTATAGGTGGTGGTAGTTCCTCTTATTGAAGCTTGACAATAGTATTGTCTTTTGCCATCTCATGCCATGATGTCGAAGAAGCATGGTGGATCATATCATTGGAATAGTAGGCTACTACTTCCCTATTGCATAGTTTTTTGATCAATTATGAGAAGGGAATTATCTTCCTACTCTTTTCATTCTCCTTAAAAAAAATTTCTATCTTAAAGAAGATGAGTTGTGTTAGGTTAACTAGAAATTTCTTACTTAGAGTTGCACGTGCCCTAGTGGAGAAGGCTATGACCTTACATGACCTCATCATTAAATTAAAGTAATAGATCATAATTTTAAAGTATGCTTGCTCCACTTTGCTTAGGGCATTGTACTGTTTATGGTCCACTCCATAGCACCACTAGATCCAGTCTTTCTTGGTCTCTAAGCCAACTTACATGGATATTTCTTCTAGCTTTATCCCAAAGATTGAAATTCTGAGAGCTTTTGCAATTGTCTCAACTAAGGAGGAGATATTGATGTGCTTTACTTTAACAAAGAAATATCCTTATTGGTTGTTCCAAAAGAGATAGGTTTCCCCCATGTACCATTTCCCACTATTGAAGAGAATGGGCCATAATAGAGACCCTTAAAGTTATGTCTAGAACTCTTTTGATGGAAATTCTAGAAATGGTCTAAAGTTCAGATCCTACAAGATGGAGCTCTGAATCTCTTTAGTATGGATCTTTTCTAGGCAAGCTTTCATGAGTTTGACCTCAAGATTAGATCTTGGCCTTAGGACTTCACCCTATTTGGATTGACCTATCTTTTTAGTAGGAATCTATCTGATAAATTCTACTTTAGGTTCCTCCCATAGGGCCCTGGTACATGTGTAGTCTTGACTACTTACTCTTGGGGTTGTTGTTGCTATTATTATTATTGTTAGCTTCTTCCTCCTCATGGTTGCTTCTCCTTGGGCTGCAATGGCCCTCTTTCTTGTGGTCCTCTCTTAGATTAGCTCTTAGGCATAAACTTTGTCCCCTTTGGATACCTACCTTTATTTGATTGGGTCATGTTCTATTTCTTAGATGTTGGAATTTTATCATGAAGTATTTGTTTAATGATCATAGACTTATGGTATCATTTTATTGATGTTCTAAAGGAGCTTGATTGTTGTAATTAATTTTGGTGATCATTAATTTAATATCTTATTCATGGTAAGTTAGAAAAATTTCTATGAAAAGCTAGTGTTTGAGGCCCCCATAACGTAAAGTGTACCTTTGATCAAAAAATGAGTGAAACCAAGTAAGAATTTTGGAAGTTGTGATACTTGGAAAGCTCTTGAGCTCTAAACAATGATAAAAACTCCTCTAGTATTAGGAAGAAATGGTGAAAAATAAGCTAATTCTCACAAGTATATATTGTATGTTTGTTATGCATCAATGGGGTTCCATTGATGGAGATGCATTAATGTAGCTATTCATAGCTAGATTTTTCACTTGTAGTGTTGAGGAATTTTGGGCAAATTTAAAGTTGAAATAAGAGCCAAATGAAAGCCAAAAACTAGATAATCATAGAAACAACATGGAAGAGGATATGGTTCACCAAATAGAAGTAATTAGAGTGCATGGAATGAGTGCTTGGAGAATGTTCTAATGCCAAACTAGAGCAAAAAATGGATGTTTTAGGGTAAAAATATAATTGATTGCAAAATTGGCCTATGGTTAGGGGATTTAACTTATCGTAAACCAAGGAAGATACAAGTGGGATTTTCCCAAAGTAAGTGTATGCCTAATATGCCCTTGCATATCCTTATCACAAGGAGTCTATAGGCATCTGAGATGATAAATGATTATTTTGAGTTAAGTTCCATACTCATATGAGGAATTACCTTAGGATTATGCAAACTAGAAAGCAAAACTATCAATTTACCATTGTATGAGGTAGTAAGGTGATAGACAGTGGAGTAAGTAAATGGTAGATAGAGAACAATGGATAGGTTATCTACATCCTAGTTATACAAGATCTTTGGTGAATTATGTAATTAAGATGATCTAATATAAGTCCATTCCAAGTTTAGATCAACTCCATTTCAATTACAGTGATCTTGCATTGACATATTCCTTCTCTTCTACAATCAAAAGCCCTACTAACCATAGAGGAACACTATCACCCTAAGGGAAAGAAAAGGAAAGAAGTAGGTAGGGCCTTAGCTACAGGAATGCATTTACGCATGGGCAATATGTCTTTCTAGTCCCATAACTAGTGCTTGTAGCCCATGAAAGTGTCTAAGTGATGTGCTTGAAATTTCAATTATTATATTTATTTTCTTTACGAGAACCATACTGATGAGTCATAGTTTTGTTGGCTATGTCCACGAGGCCTCATCGATGTAGTGTCAGTATTTTTTCTATAAATAGGCTTCTACCAACCACATTTATGGCATCAAGATTTTAGTAGTAGTGAAGCTCTTGCAGTTTATTCATTTAAGAGTTAGAACTTTTCTCCTGAGTGCACATAGTAGGAGTCACTAAGTGTATGGATCTTTATTCGAGCATTATTATACCTAAGCATGATAGTGTGTGCTACAATAAAGACAAGCTTTCTGATAATCCTTACAATAGTATGGATAGATTAAATATCTCACTTATGTATTTAATGTTTTCAATTATTTATTAAATGTTTTCTAGTATTTAAGTTAATGAAGCAATTAAGCAAGATAGATTAAACACATAAGTACAACCACTTTGAGTGTAACACATATTTGCTTGGTAATCCAAGTAGTGTTATTGCTTAGTATGCCCAATAATGTAGCGCTTGGTAACCCAACAATGGATACTTGGGTTTAGGAGGTGTATGGAAAGTGGGATTGAATGCTTGTGTTAGGACTACTTAGATACTAGTTAATTAATTAAATTAAAATAGTTAATCTAATTACTTTATTTCTCTTTAAACATGAAAGCCATAAAATAAAAAATGATAAAAATCAAATGCATCAATTACACTTAACCATACCAGTGTACTTCACAAGTGTAACTAGAAAGACAACGGTTGATCTTAAGGTAAAGATTCACTTCCTAGAAAGCTAGTGCACTAGAAACTAAAATGTTCATGGAATTCGACTGGATCACATGTGAATGCTCTATGATTTGTATGGTTAGGAATAGGGGTACCTCACCACTCATCATTGGCACCATTGCTAGGGATTTTGTTCATTGAAATGTGTTCTATCTAGGATTAGTAAATATTATTAATATCATTGGACAAACTCAAGGTCAACATCACTCTCAATGACATATAACTACTAAGCACATTGATAATTTTATTCATTTTGCAAAATTTCTTTTCTTTCCACAGACATGAAGATGTCAAACCAGTCCCATAGGAGTGAAAAGTGGTATATACTCATCTAGATGAGTATGTACTAGACTTCACCTTCATCCTACATCAGGATGAATAGCTGTGATGACATGATATGGAGGGCAACATCATTTTGCTCCCTGATATATCTATGTAAGGGATGCTATTTCAAACCCTTAAAAAATTGCGCATCACAAATCTTCATAAGGAATATGTTGTGAATGGTTATGACACTCAAAACTACTATCCCACTGAAACACAATGCAAGTGAGATTGACATTAGGAGAAGCTCCATGAGGCTATGAAGGGGAAACATTACACTAATCCCTTGTTCCTACTAAATCAAGACAACAATTAGGATCCTTCCTTTCAAGGTTCTCAACATGAAGATTCTCTAGCCCCTGTTATTGATGATGAGGATGTAACCGTGAACTTGTGATCCACTATTCATAAATTAGGTAGGGACTCAAGCTCTACATGATGCCTATGCCTTATAAAACATATACAAGCTTTCCATGATGCCTGTGCCTTATAAAACATAGAAAATAAATGGCAGAAACTCAAGTCCTTCCCTAGGACACTCATCAAGAAAGCCAAAAGCTAGTACTGAACATTGGAACTGGAATCCATTCACCAATGGAGTACCATGTTAGAGTTATTTAATGATAAATACCAAACGTACACTAGTGTATAATTTGAGAAAGCAAATCCAAGGCTAGAAATAGGGAACACATGAACCCTTTGATGCCTTCATGGGTAGATACTATTCATTCTTACACTGATTCCCTAGCCATGATTATTCTTAGAGGAAAAAAATTTGTCACATCATAGATGGGCTTAGAGTAGAAACTAGAAGAACTCTTGAGGTGTATGCCCAAGGGAGATTGTCTGAACTAAGAGCTCATTAGATCCAAAAGCTAATTGAACAGGTAGCAAAAGAAGAAGGTGAGCTATGAAAAAAGGAAAGTGTAGAAGAGTATAATTGGGACCCTTTCATCAAAAAAATAGGAGGTTTGATTTTGTGAGAAGGAGGAGTCACCACTTGATGAAGTGGTAAACAAGAAAACCTTGCCCATCCAGAAATATGTTTATGATATTTTAGCAAAGGTTGATAAATTATGGGACTCTTTGGATGAAAAATTTCAACCTACTATGAGTATTGCTGAAGAATCCAAAGAGTAAAATAGTGATTGTAACCATAGGAGGCAAGAAGAAGCTAAATGTGCCTACCAAAGAGGTAAGGGCAAAGCTACAATTGTAGAATAAGTTGTGGAAACCAACTCTGATGATGAAACTAATTGTGACATTTGTTAATACAAACATCTAAAGGGTTGTTACCCTATTTTGTCACACTTACAAGAGTCTAGGGTATATGCATTGAATCCTCAACTAGCACATAGGCAAGCACCTAGATGATTGCCTTATCCTCAAGGCAATCCAAGGCAATTTCACCAGCAACAACAAGCTTACTACCCAAGTGGATCTCCTCCACAATCTTATGAACAATACCACTAGTGGTACCAACCACAATTATGGGAAATGCCATCACTAAGGTAGTAGTATTCTTATAGGCAACCAGATCCATATAGGTACTATGTTCAATAACCTGTCTCTCCAAGAAGTTCTACAAGTCATACCTCATTTCAACATCACTATTACCCTCCATAGTACCATCAAACACATTCATCATCTACTTGAGAGGAAAACCCATATCCATACCACCCTCTACATTTATCTGCACACACACCTCTACCCTCAACCTACTTACCTCCTACTCCATCCATGTAGAGTGAGATTTCTCCATAGCTGTAACAACAAAATGCTATGAGGGCTATACATTCACAATTGGCTTTCCAACCAAGTGGTTCAAATAATCGATCCAAGAAAAAAGACCCTTCTTTTAATCCAACAGTCCTCTCCAATCCCCACAACCTAGTCTAGTTGATCATTTTTCATCTCCAATACCCTCATCCTCTACATCAAATACCTTCGTGTATACTTCAAACCAAT
This sequence comes from Gnetum montanum, assembly GCA_015680685.1. Taxonomy (NCBI): domain Eukaryota; kingdom Viridiplantae; phylum Streptophyta; class Gnetopsida; order Gnetales; family Gnetaceae; genus Gnetum; species Gnetum montanum. The sequence continues at coordinate 167,588 of MNCI01017230.1, read as the reverse complement.
TGTCACCTCGAATTCACACTATGATGCTAACTCATGTTATTTCTAACTAGATCAAGGTTGGTAATATTTTCATGAAAATATTTGACCTAGGAAGTCCACTCATTTACCTACAAATTATTGGACATGAGCCATGTAAGGCTCTTCTTGAATCTGGTTCTAGAGTTAATCTCATCTCCCATGACATGTACAAGGCTTGAAACCTACTACCTCTCAGGAAGAGTAACATCTATCTAGAATTGGTAGATCATTCAATTACTGTCTCTCTAGGACTAGTAGAGGACATTGTGACCATAGTTTGTGGGTAGTCCTATCTTGTTGATTTTCTAGTGATCAAGGTTGAAAACTGCAAAAGTGACTTTCCCATCATTATGGGAAGAGCTTGGTTAAGCACGATCGATGCAAGTATGGGCATAACAGATCTTTCTTTAGAAATCTCCAAAGAAAATGAATTGGGTAGAATAGAGAAGAATCATATTCCATGCATCATGTATAGTAATAATGGATGCAATTATGTGAAAAATATTTGCTCCATCAAAAGTACATACATTAAAGCATGTAATCAGTGTCCATAAGAAATCAACATTCAAAAGTGTCTATACGTAGCAACCACAAAATAGGAGGATACCCAGTGGCTGATAGCTAACTTAAATAGTAGCACATTATGCATGGAACCAACTGAGAGTTGAACATGTGCTTATGTTGAAGGCATGGATAAACTTGAACAAGTTCATTCCCAACTCTCTGATGAAGATGATGATACCTATTGGGGAGAGTAGGAAATCCTTGATAACTTCAAGTAAGAGCCCCTAGAGCTAAAAACTTTATTGGTCAACATGGAATATGCATTCTTAAACAATGGTAAACTAGTAATAATTAATGTCAAACTCACTCCTAAACAAAAAAAGTTATTAAAGGTGGTTAACAAATGGCTAACAACCTTTGCTTAGTCATATCCTAAGCTAACAGGAATCGATCCAAGGATATGCTAGCATCACATTTACATTGACCTAGCCATGAAGCCTAAAAGGTAGCTATAGAGGCAGTTAAACCAAAAATTGAAGTAGAATATCAAGAAGGAAATTGAAAAACTCCTCAAGGCATGGTTCATCTATCCCATCATAGATAGTGAGTGGGTTAGTCTACTCATAATTGTGCTAAAGAAGGGTGGCAAATGGTGGGTCTATATCAACTTGCAGCTATTGAATATGGCAACATTTAAAGATCATTTTCCATTGCCATTTGTGAATCAAGTGTTTGACACCATATCTAGGCATTGTTAGTATAGCTTCTTGGATGGTTATAGTGGCTATAACCAAATCCAAAATGCACTAGAATATCAAGCGAAGACAACATTCACGAGTCCCTAGGGGACTTTTGCATATTGTAAGATGTCATTCAGTCTATGTAATGCCCCTATAACATTTCAACACTTGGTCCTTAGTATTTTCCAATAGCAAATTAGTAATGGTATGAGAGTCTTCATGGATGACTTTTCCACCTATGGAGCTACATTTGACCAAGCTTTGGACCACCTTGAGCAAGTACTAAAAAGACATGTAGAAACATAGCAAAATAGGCATCTCATGGTCCAAGAAGGCATTGTACTAGGGCATAGAATCACTAAAGTAGGGATTGAGGTAGACCCATGAAAGATAAGGATCATCCAAGGAATAACACACAAACCAAAAAAAGTTAAAGATGTTCAGTCATTCCTTAGACACACTAGCTACTACCAATGATTCATAGAGAATTTCTCTAAGATTGCAAAACCGTTGTAGAATTTACAAAGGAAGATGCACCTTTCATTTGGACCAAGGAATGTGAACATGCATTCTAATAGTTAAAGGAGAAACTCATAGAAATACCAATCCCATGAGCACTAGACTAGTCTAGACCCTTCCACATCATGATGGATGCATCTAACTATGCCTTGGGAGTAGTGCTCATGCAAATGGATGATAAGAAACACCCATACTATATCCACTACATGAGCTAAAGGATTGTGGGAGCAAAGTTAAATTACACCACCATAGCAAAGAAACTAATGGCAATGGTGTATGCTCTTGAAAAGTTTAGGCACTATGTGCTTGGTTACAAAGTATTTGTGCACACGGACCATAGTGCAATCCACTTTCTCATGAATAAGCCAACGATGAGCCCTTGTGTCATACAATGGCTCGTGATCTTGCAAGAATTCGATCTCATGATGGTTAATCACAAAGGAATCATGAATGTGGTCGTTGACGATCTCTCTCACTTAAGATGAGATAATAAAGAGATGGAAAGCCCACTCTTTGATCAGTTTCTAGATAAACTTCTCTTTATAGGAGCAATAAATGAACAAACACCTACAGAAACAACATGGTATAATAACATCCTCACTTATCTTCTTACCCATGAGATGCCATAATATTTTGACTTTAGAAAGAGAAAACAGTTTCTTCATTAGGCATAATACTTCATGGAAATCAATGGATACCTTTACAAGGTATGCATTGATGGCCTGATTTGTTGATGTGTCCCTAACAAAGATCAACTATGCATTCTCTAGGATGCTACCGAAGGGCCTTGCAGAGGCCACTATGCAAGGAGATGCACAACCATAAAAATCAAGATGGTAGGATACTATTGGCCTACAATCTTCAAGGATCCTAACTAGTTTATCTAATCTTGTGAATGTTGTCAACAAGACAAGGGATGACTGCTTACATGGAAGGTCCTCAATAGTGGATTCAACCACTAGAATCTTTTGACATATGGGACATTAACTTCATGGGTTCCATCACACCCATGTTCAATGAAAAGGCATATATTATCATGGTAGTCAACTACTACATAAAATGGGTAGAAGCGGTAGCTGATACTAATTGTACATTGTTCATTACTACTATTTTTATATAAAAAAATATTGTAAATAGGTTTGGGATGCCATGTTCACTAATTTTTGATAATGAAACTCATTTAACAAATGCCACTTTTAGAAAGTTAATGCAATGCTTAGGGGTTGAACATAAATTAAGAACATCCTACCACCCCAAGCCAACGTTCAAGTAGAAGTAACCAACTAGGAGATCACAAAAATACTGGCATGGATCATTAGCAAAAATAGGAAAGATTAGAGTACAAAACCTAAAGATGTTCTCTAGGCTTACCATTCAACATGGAAACTTCCTATTGGCTACTCTCCCTACGAGTTGGTGTACAGAAAACTTCCAACACTCTTGATTCAATCCAAACTTCATACACTCTCAACATCTTGTGATTTGAATCTTGACCTAAGTCTAGCATAGAAAGAAAGATTGATAAACCTGAATGTGTTAGGTGAAAACTGATTAGAGGCCCTATCTTTGAATGAGGTGCATAAGGAATTTAGCAAGCAATGTCATGACCTAAGAATACTAAAGGTGAAACTTCAACTAGGAGATAAGGTCCTCTAGTGGAACCCCACACATGTTCCCTAGAAGGTAAAATTTCAAACATTGTGAAAGGGACCTTATATAATTGATCAAACCTTTTCCTCTGGGACCATGTTAATCTACAAACCTAAAAGCCCAAATAAGTAGCTGGTCAACTTCCAACAAGTAAAACCTTTTCTTGAACCAAGACAAGCCAGTGCAACTACCACCTTCGTGGATGGACAACCACCTTCCATTTTTTGGATCTCCTCCTTCCAACTTAGTCATGGGGGAGATGGCCATCCATGCTAACAATCCATATGGCTTCTCAATTTTTCTACCTTTTTTGTTTTCCACATTTTTGATTTTACAGGTTATTTATTTTACAAATTTTTGTTTTTTATATTTTTCTAATTTTTCATCATTGTTAGTACCTTTCCTTTCCTGATTATTTTACATTTTCTTATATATTTTACCTTTTTTTTGTTTTTTTCAAGTATGATATTTCCTCATTTTTGCTAATAAAATTGCTTTATTGCCACAGGACACAGTGTCATTATTGCTATTTACTAATGATGGTTTGTGATTAATGTTGTGATTATCGATGTTTGATTTCTATTTTTGAATTTTTATGTCTAATGACTTTAACATGGTTTAATTTTCATGCAATAGATAGTGAGTCCACATCATCTACCCATCCAATGAACTCTATGATTTTCCTTATTCTAGGAATTTGAGGTCCCTTCCATTAAAGAAATTTTTAATCAATCAGTGACCTTGGTAGTTCTAGAATTAGGAAGGATTTAAAGGTTTGTAAAGAGTGTGACTTCAAGGGGACTCAATACTCTTTGTACTCTTCTACTGGCTTGAGTGCTTGAGTGTTTTTCATGGACTTCTTACCATTCCATTCTAGCCATTAATAGGAAGTTAAATAAAGTCTTTGCATGGTGTGGTTCCCATCTAAAAACTCAAAAAAAATGATGGGAATTCAAAGCACACCCCTTAGACATAATAAATGAATAATTTTTTACATGGTGTGGTTCCCATTTCAAAAAAAAAAAACAAATGATGCAAATTCAAAGCACATACCTTGGACAAATAAATGGGCTACAAGCACTAGTTATCGAACAACAAAGACATGCATCAATGCCTGAAGGTTTCCTCTAACTAATGCCCTCTCTCACTTCCTACTTCTCTCTTTTCTTCTCTTTATGGAACAGTGGTTGTCTTGTGAAAGCACTCTTGTGTCTTGTATGGGTGGACTGGTCTTAGAGTGGTGATCCAAAGTCACTACAAGTGGTTGGTTTTGGTCTAGACTGAGGATGGATCTTCTCAAGTCATTTTAAACACAAATTCTACAAGGAAATTTTTATGACCTCAATTTGGAATTCCATTCCACCTTTCCATCATCCATCCATGTTGCCATAACTCACCTCACTATCGAGTTCTATGTTATGCTCTATGTCTTAGTCTGATGTGTTTGAATTCTTCAGTGGATTCTTTTTTGTTGGTTTCTAACTTTTCATGATCATTAATCAACTATGGGGGCCCATGAAGTCCTTCTTATCCACTTGCATAGCTCTTGGTTTGGTTAGTTAAGGTTCCTTACCTTAGACATTGCTACAATCCTATCTTTCACATATTCCATTATGTATTTGGCTCAATGCTCTTTAACCTTTTATTTCAATCATTGCCTAAATCATTTTTTCTCCATTTTTCCAAATTTATAAGCTCCAACACACTCTTTTCATATGTTCATACTATTCTTGGCCTTTTGAGCTTTCATTTGATCCCAATTTCATTCAAAAATTCTTTTTACTTTACAAGTTTCACCAAAGTCAATGGTCATCTATGGTGATCAATAGTTGCATCAATTAGGCCTCGTCGACACAGCTAATCATGTCGATGAGTACCCATCGATGAGGCCTCATCAACATAGTGCAATCCTATATATACCCCTGTGCACTTAGAAATTTTTGTCATCTGCCTCATAATACATGGGGAGTTTTGCCATTTTTTAGTGCCCAAAACCTTCTAGAGCCCATAACTTTTGATGAGTGGAGACATACCCCTACACTCAACCATATGAATACAAGTGTTTCACACATGATCCGGTCGAACTCCGAAAATGGAATAGTTGTGGTATCTAGATAGTTATCCTTAAGTCGTAGTACATTGTCTTCCCACCTAGACTAGTATTGGCTTTGTCACGTATGGTTTAGTCCAGAGTGAGGTGTATGATGTGTTCCTAGGCTAATGCTACTCTTGAAGACAATGGAAGGTAATATTGACTAAGCTAAAAGATAAAGGGTAAGAGAGAATCTAAACTAGCCTAAGTGCGATGAGCATCCATTCCTCAATCATCCATACACATCTTGGACCTTGTGTGCGACTACTACTAGGATTACCAAGCGCAGATCCTAGGTACGCTACTGGGTTACCAAGCAGTCACACTTTAATGCTCGTGATCAAGTCATACCCATTCCGCGTTAATTAGGAGCTTAGGGTGAAGAGATATTAACTATGAAAGTAGTAAATAACAATTAAATAAATAATTAAACTAAGTGAATGCTACAATGATGAAGTAATATCGATCTTTATTTCTCGTCATGTGCGTGTCCAAGTACATCACACTCGAATAAGGATGTCGTACAATTACAATCACCACACTACGGGCATACACTAGGAGGAAAAGGGTTGAGAGAAAGAACTACTAAAAATTAACACTTAAACTAAGAACTGACAAAAGACTCTCTATCAAAACTATCTACCTCTTATTTATAGATGAGGAGATAGCTACAATATCGTGTATCACGTACGCGATATCGTGGTTGACGAAATGGCGAATCATCATACCCCCATGATTGAATGGAAGCTCATCCTTGAGTTACAGTGAGAACAAGCTCCATTGATTACACAGTGGATAGGTACGGGATTATTGGATGGCGAAAATGGGTTCATGCTACAGTGTGGAGTTAAAACAAAATTGAGACACAACACAAAGAATATGCTATAGCTACAAAATTGGTGAAACTCATGTAGTTCCTGGTGGCAGTGGCTCCTCCATAGGTGCTTTCCCTTTGTCTTGTACTCCAGGTTTTGGGGCTTGATGGCATTGAAGTATTGCCTAGAGTTTCTCCTCTTCAGTCCAGGGATCCTATGCCATCCATGCTAGTGTTCCGATATTTGATGGAGTTGGCACTTCCCATGGGTAGGGTAGTTGTGAAAACATTTGATTTTCCTTGATGTACCAGGTTGCAAATACCCATCGTTCCTCCTCGTAGGCTCTAGCTTTATCTTTGTATTCTTGAAAATCCACAAGCCATCGAGCCAAATCTGTTGTGACACCTTTTTATCCTTGGTAGCTTGCCTTTACCACCTCAAGTTCAGAATTTACAATTTCCAGATTTTGCAATACCTTCTTGCATTTTTGAAATTCTATTTCATATTTAATGTAGGTGGTAGCTACCTATTGTTTGAGCTATATCCTCGAGTGCCCTGCTGTTAACATGGCAAGGTTGGCATATCGCAAGTTTGCCAACTCCATGTACTCTATCAGATCCTGAATCTGCAGGTCCCAATTCTTAACTTCCACCTGGTGGGCTAATGCATATGTGTCCAATATGGCCCACTAGTTAGTGTGTTGAGCACTGATAGCATTTATGTGGGCCTTGGCCATATGGATCTCCTTCTCAAGGATTTTCTTGTACATCCCCACCTGGTCTCAGAAGTGCTTCTTTAGCTTCTCATGCTGTTTAGCCTCATTTTTTCACCCACTTATTTCGATGGCTATCTTTTGGCAGATGGCAGGTACCTCCTCCATCAACAGGGTTTGATTCTCTCTGGCTAAATGACTCATGTCTTGGTTGACCTGGATCAATTGTTCTCACAACTAATGAAAGTGTTCTTCGAGAACATTCTTTTGCTTCTCCACAGAAGTCAACCAAAGGTTGTTGACAACAAGATGCTTGTTTTCCTCTTGTAAGGCCTTGAGTGCCTTGTTATGTGCATGAGTTTGTGCCTGTGCTGCGGAGGCATCCCAAATAGCGTTCTTGATTTTCTCGTCCACCTTATTATTCTCCATTAGTAGCTTGGTTAGCTGCTTAGTTTTGAAGCTGTCCAGCTGGTCTGCAGGAACAAATTGCAAGGGGTCCTGTTGTTCTGCTTCTAGGGCTACGAGCTTTTCTTGTAATCTCTACACCTCTGCTTCAGCATGCTCGGCCCTTACTTCTGTCAAGACCAGCTTCCCTTTAGTGGAAATGAGATCTGATTGAGTTGCTATAACATCTTGAGGGATGTCAAACAAGGACATCATTACTTGTCCTGTTTGTAGCAATCGATCAAGCGCATCCTCATGTTCCGCAAGAGTCATTGAGGTTCCAGCCAAATTTTGAGCATCCCTTGCTCCTATGAGATCTACCGGTGGCACAATAGGTACATTGAACGATTCTTTAATGTGGTCTGCGACTGCTTCTATGGCTCCCGCTGCATCCTAGTGTTGCATGACCACCAATGTGTCCCCTTCACCAATTTCTAATTGCACTTGAAAAGATGTAGCATTTCCTAAGATCTGTTGTGACCAAGTACTTTCCCCTTCTCCAGTATGAATAGACACTTTATCCCTTGCACAATCCAAAGAAACTTTGGGCTATATGGCATTGTCAATAACACAAAAGAGATTTGCATCATCACAACTTCCCCAACTGACCATCTCAGCAATGGCCTTGAGATGGCTCATTAATGGTCTATAATCTTACGACAGCGGTGGTTGATCCTAGCTTGTGCTAGGCCCTACTTCCTATTGTTGGCTAGGTCCCATACTTGGAGGTTGGTTGGATCCTACAAGTTGGGTTGCAGTTGGCCCTACCGTCTGTTCTTATTCTTGTTCTAGCCCCAACATCTCACTAGTGATTTTCCTTGCAGCTGGTGGCTTTAATAATTCAGCATATGAAGCATTTTGGACTTTTTGGAGGACATAATTAGTGTATCCTCTGATACCAGCATGTTGGCACAACTTCCTAATAAGACAAGGGAAGGGTAAGACAAGCTTCCCTATCTTCTTCCTCGAATCGCCTCAGGATCTCTATTAAGTATAGATGAGGTAGGTTAGTGTTAACCTTTCCCATCAGCACTACACATCCTCTTGTCGCATATGTTGGGATTCTTTTTAAGCCCTTCATGGGGAAGAGGTGATAAGTTCAAATTTTGAAATAGATCCTCTCTTCCATCGTCAACTCCCCAAATGTCTTTTCTTTGCCATATGCCCTCTCCAACCACACTCATCATGCATCAGGGTTTGAACGGGTGGATAACTAAGCAACTTTGGGCCCTGTATTCAGAAGATTTAATACTTCCAAAATAGCCTGCGTGGAGAAATCGACTGTCACACCCCTTGGAAACTTCATTTATTCATCATATGAATCCCCTTATTCTCACTTAGAACTGACTCTAATAGGCATGATACTTTGTAATCACGTATGCAAGCATCATATATACATTAGACAAAAAGCCAAGAAGCTTGTAATAATACTTTCCTGAAACATGGGGCACAAACAATTGATTTACAAAAAAATCTCATGCATATTTTAAAATCATGTCCTTCCTCTCCTCCAAAAAAACTATCTCAGAAAGACCATCTTAAAAACAACATACTCCAAAATCAACTGATTCATGAATAAAAAATAGCATATTAAACATCCATATATGAACGAATCAAATGAGGCTTTCTTGCAAAATAGAGATCTGTCCTTCTTTGAATAAAATATCCTCATCTAAAACTTCTATTCTTTTTTTTCAGTGAATCAATCTCAATTACCAGTGTCTTGTTATCCTTACTAAGCTTATATGCATATTGTTGAATATTGTCCTTCTCTTTTGAAACCCTTGGCAATTCATTCTTCAAAGATGTCAATTCCTGTAAGTTTCTCTTCAGATCATTTTGTAGTTGCTAAATGATATTAATCTTTTCTTTAAGATGTTTCAACAAAGATTTCAATAATTAGCATAACAGAACCCATAGAAATAGGAATGTTAGAAAAACATATATTAATGCAAATAGTTAGACTCTACCAAAATCTACAACTCCTTTCCTTTCTGAACTACATTTCCAAACATGTTTTGCAATTTTGAATTTTCATCTTTCCAAACTTCTTAACTCCTCACTAAAGTTGCCACTTCTTCCTCAAGCCTTTCCAAATCACTCTCTCGAGAGCATAGCTTTTCCCATAGAACTTTAGCGAGTAGGGTTTTAGCTTTAAACTCTTGTTGTAGCTCACAAACCCAATCAAAATTCTAGAAAAACAATTTGATTTTTTCTTAGTTGGTTACCACTAAAAGTTTATAGCTAATAATAAGAATTCAAAAAACTTAATTACTCTATTAATGCATCAACATGATAATTATAGATGACTTTCATCTCTTATTCAATTAAAGGCAAGATACCTTTGTAGAGTCTACATCTGAAAGAAGAGAATCAGTCTCTTCACAATCCTGTTTACTGGATATTTTACAAGATATCTGTGGCTTTTCTTTAAGTATTCCATTTTTAATTCTTATACTTTCCTTAAGAGAATCCAATCTTTGACCCAGCCTATGAAAGCCCATCTTAAAGTCTATCATCTAGTCCCTCTCTTGGTCAGTAGCCAAACCCCTTGACAAGCTTCCTTCTTTAATTTCACATACTTGTGTTGAAAACAATTTCTTCTTGATAAAATCTAGCAACTGGGAGAAAAGATCATTATAATCATTTAAAAGCATCAATGCATGTGTTTGCAGCCCATCAACTCTTTCTTGTAGTTCATGATCAAGATTAATTAAAGCAAGGCCATTATCTTTTTCCAAATTCTTCACTCTAACAAAATAGCATTCTCTTGCCTCAAACTGTAAACATCAAATCTATGGATTTCTAAATCTCTATGTAGTGCTTTCCCAACACTGATTAAATGTAATTTTTCTCTTTGCAACTTTGCAATATTACTATCACTGGGCTGTATAGTGCTATTGTTACCCTTCTCATTCAATCCTTCACATAATCCAGTAATAGTCTTCTCCTATTCATTACAAAGTCTTTGTAATCTGACAAGCATTTTCTACAATTCATTATTTTTACTAGCTTGCTCTCTGTAGTTTTCATTCGTAATTTTTTGATTATCTTCAGCTTCTTTTGCTTTCTTGGATGTTTCAGAGACAGATTCTTCCAATCTTGCAATCTCACTCTCAGTGTATTCCAACTTCATTCTCAAGTCCTCTGCATATTTCTCACATTCCCTTACATGATATTTCAGGTTAGCCTCTCTATTATTTGAAGATAAAACTTCTCTCTATAGGCCCACATTCTGCTCAACCAAATCTCTTACTCTGTCTCTTAACCTTTTCTCTTCATGCTTCATTTTATCAAGCATGCTTGCCCAGTCACCTGATCTCCTGTCTATCTCTTTTATAAAACTTGATTAAATATCATTCTTTTGATTTTCTAATGTCTTTGTATGTTCAACCAATTCCCTTTCTTCTTGTTTCAACTTTTCATTAGCTACATATCTTTCAGTTATTCTTTGCGAGATTTCGTAACATATTTCAAAAGCCAAATTCTTTTTTTCTTCACAAAACTTTCTTAATTTCTCCTACAATAACTGTACATTGGGGTCAATTTTTTTAGCAACAACAATTTCAAAGCTCAAAGAATCTAATTGTCTAGACATCATTTCAGCTTGTTCCTGAGCCTTTGTTTCCCTCTTTTTCAAATCTTCATCAATGATGCTATTCATTCCATGCCTATCTAACCACAACTAAAATTGATGTGCTTCATCTTTCGTTTGATTGGGATGTGATACCAAAATACATGAGACTGTCTTTCCTACATCACACTCATTGGCTTCTGAGGCTCATCTGTATAGTTATCAAAAGAAACTTCTAAATATGAGAAATATGATGATGCAGGAATATGCTCAATACCTGCATTGATACTAGTTTCAGGGACAATGGTTGATGTTGTATGGTACTTCAAAATTTTTTTACGTATACAATCTTATGGAACTGGTTTCTTCTCTGACATTGTTCCTTTGCTTTTAGACCTTCCTAGTAAAGCCTTAATAACTCTCTCAGCAACACTTCGTGCTGCTTGATAAAGAGATGAAACAAAGCTGAGAGAAGATGACTTACTTGTCCCTGTGCGATTTCAATTTGCACCTTGCTAATATTATCGGAGCACAACTTGGATTCACGATCATTATAGGCATTTAGTGACTGGGAATGTATATGTTTTGTAGCATATGTAGATTGAGATGGCATAATCTCTATATCATCAGCATATTGTGGAAAACTGAAAACAGCAATAGAATAGGACTCCATTTCATCATCAAAATTGCTTGTCATTCAGCCTGAATTACATCTAAGTGGCAACTTGGGAGGAGGATACCAAGATATATTGGTGATTGGTTTAGGCCTGTTTTTAGGTACACTGCCAGATATATTGCTGCAAGTTTCTAAGAAAATATTTATTGAGCCACTGGTAGGAACCGCTGCTGGTCCCACACTGTATACGTAGAAAATTACAGCTTATTATACAATAAAAATAATTGAAAAGATTCAATAAATATTTCTTGGTCATTAAAAATATGAAAATAGCTTAGAATATTTCTAATGTAATCACTTTAAACCCAGTGCTTCAGCTAACTAACTTTTGGAAACTTATTTCCTATGAAAAAGAATCTCAAAGTATAACTTTATCCAATATTCTTACTATGATTGGTGATGAAAGCGATCATCCCTGCCAGTGTTGTTTGAACTGCTTGCAGTGTTGCATGTAAGAGATGTAGAAGAAGCTCTAGATATAACCTTGAACTAAATAATAAACATTCAATAAAATTAGAAACAACAAAATTTTTTGTTAAGTATAATAATCACATAATAATTTAAAACATAGATCAATTATAGTTAAACATGGCATATGCTAATGCTAGCAAAAAAGCTAGTATAAGTAAGAAAAATCTAAAAAGTACATGGAAATTAAAAATCCATGTCTAAAATTTATTTAAAATGAAAAAGATAGCAATTGCACACATGCTTTTGATATAGTCGGTGACTACATGTGTTAGCAATTGATCTAATTGGTAACTACATGTGTTAGCATGACCATATGTGTTGAGTGCGGTGATTGGGTTGAAGGGGGCTCTAAAGTTTTGATTAATACTGAGGCGTCTAAGGAATTAGCCGCTTGTGATTGCAAGGGCCTAGTTAGACTATTGGTTCTAAAGAAAGGTCTTTTCTTCATGTGGTTGTTGGAAACAATAGTAGGTTGAGAGTTAACAGCCCTCATGGCATTACGTTGCTACAGCTGGGTGGGGATTTCACCTTGCATTGTGGGAACATGTGGTAGTGGAGCCATTAGTGGAAGAGATGTGGCCTAATGAGAAGGATGATATGTTTGTAGAATATCGCCTCTAGAAGAGGGAGTCCCATAATACTTGCAGGCTTGGTAGTAAGGTTGAGAAGTGACATGACCAGTAGAGTCACGTGGAGAGATTGGTTGCTACACGTAATATCCATACAGGTTAGGTTGTCGGTAAGGATACTGTTGCCTTGGTGGTGGCATTCCCCATGATTGTGGGTGCTACCACTATTGATATTGCTCAATCAGTTGTCGTGGAGTTCCACTGCGATAATATGTGTATGCAGTGGCTCCATTACCACATGTTCCAAGTCACAAATGAAATGTTTATTTGTATTTTCCATTAATCTAGATTTCACCTCTCTAAGGTCCATAGTTATTATTTTTATCCAAGTCTCAAGTCCTATAGAATGAGGTGTTAGCTTAGTAATAAGACTCATGATTTAAAAGCTTCTTGTCATAGGTATTATAATTATTTCAACGTTCCAACACCTCCATCATCTTATTATATATATTTTAGATTTTTCTTTGTATGCATTATAGTTCTAAGGTATTTATTTTTCCCATTCTCCTCAATGCTTAAGTAGAAATTGACCTTGTGATTAACAAGTAGCATATTTTTAACAATTAGGTGTTAGCCTAACAGTAAGACTCTTGATTTCATAAGTTCAAGTTATGGGTTTGATTTTAGATAGTAATTGTGATTGTTTTAAAACAATTTTTACCCTTAATATGTATAGTAAAATTAGAACTTTATAACTAAATACTACTTAATAGAATCGAACTTATAACTTGGAGTTTCCAAATCAAGAGTCTTATTAATAGGCTAATACCTAAAGCTAGTAATAACTTTGGTAGAAATTACATAGAACATGAAGGAACCATAAGCTAGTGATAATTGGGCTCAAGTGGTTAGCTCATTGTTTTGTTAAGCAAGAGGATGCTAGTTTGAGTCATACTTTATTAATGAAGTAGCTACTCTAATTATTAGAGCGGTTATTATTGGAGTGGTTACTCTAATAATTAGAGCAGTTATTATTGGAGTGATTACTCTAATTATTAGAGCAATTATTATTAGAGCGATTACTCTAATAATTAGAGTGGTTATTATTAGAGCGGTTATTATTGGAGCAGTTACTCTAATGAATAAAGTGGTTATTATTGGAGCAGTTACTTTAATTATTAGAGTGGTTATTATTGTAGTGGTTACTCTAATAATTAGAGTGGTTATTATTTGAGAAATTATTCTAATTATTAGAGTGGTTACTCTAATTATTATAGTAGTTGCTCCCAAGTCTATAAATACAATGCCCAGGCACACAATTGGAAAAAATTCTGGTAGCAATCAAGTAGCAAAACTCCTATAGTCTGTTTGAAGGTTAGAGTATTTTCCAAGTGCCCGTAGCAGGAGGTTGAAGTGTGCATGGATCTTTATTCAAGCATGGTGTACCTGAGCACACCTTGTGTATAGCAATAAAGATGAGCTCTTTAATTCATCCTTGCAACACTTGAGATTTGTTTTTTTAGACATTTCTTTTATTTTATTTTCTTATGCATTTATTTTATTTTATGCACTTTACATTTCTGTTATTAGCACAGTAATTCATTTTGATCAATTAAGCAAATCGTTAAATTTCACTCAGTACGATCACTTCAAGCATGTGTGTAACACTTGGTAACCCAGTAACGATTAGCATTTGGTAATCCCAGTAGTGTTGCACTAGTTTAGAATGTGTATGGAAAGTGAGAACGGATACAGGTGTTAGGATTAGTTAAAGCCTAGTTAATCAGTAGTTAAGTAAAATTAGTCACTTAGTTATCTCTCTCTTTCCCTATTAGCAAAGGACATAAAAACATAAAAGATATAAGAATCATATGCCTCAAGCTTACTTAACCATACAATCATGACATACAAGTAAGTTTGGGAAGACAACGATCAACCAATCCATCCTTGTTCCATAAAGGCGCATAGGCACTCAGTCCTTGGAATTTGATCAGATCATGCGTGAAAGGCTCGTATTCGTATGGTTAAGTGTAGGGATACCTCACCGCTCATCATTGGCACTATTTTCGTGGACTTAGTTATTTGTGCGCTAATTAGAACTTAGGAAATCATTCACATCGTTGGAACGAACCCTTAGGATTGATTGAGAAAATAGTAAACAAGAGTACATTGTATACTCAATAGACAAGTATGTCTCCTTCTTTGTACGAAAGCACCTCACTGCCTAGGCCTGAAACAGGAAAAAATCAGTGGTGTAATACACATGACGTTGATCCACCAGTTCCTTAACAAGTTTGAGTGGTATATATTCATCCCGATGAGTATATACTAGACTTCATCTTTATCGTCCATCAAGATGAAAAACTGCGTTGGTGAGACTTAGAAGATAACATAGTGTTACTTCTCGATCATTCAGTCCTGAGCATGCTTCTTCATGCTCTCACATGAATTAGCATGTCACACTTACACGCAGAATACATTGTGCAAGACCATAACTTGAGAGAATATTGTCCCACAAAGGCACAACATCAAAGGGACTTGTAACATGAGAGACATTATAAGTCTTTGAAGGGTAAGTGGTCCCAGGATCCCCCACATGTCTTAAGCGAAAATGAGGGTGGTGAACCTACCTCAGGCAGTTGCCCACACAATGATGTTCCTCCCCTTGACTTTGGCCAAGGGGTTATGTATTAAAACCTTCATTCCACTATTCATAACCCAAGTTCTGATACCCATGAGCATAAAGGATCCGAAAAATGGACACGAACTCATGATAAAGGTGAACATTCTGATCACAATCGCAAGCAGGGCTACGACTGCAGAAGAGAAGGTAGCAAACACCGTCATGGTGATGGTTCACTTTCTTCTTCACCTTCATCATTTTCTTCACCCTCTCCTTCAATATCTGGATGCAATCATAAAGAAAAAGACCATGGGGATAAAGGTAGGCAAAGTGGAAGTCATAGACAAAACAACCAGGAAAGGAGACGAGGGCACTCTAGAGAGTCATGACATAGAAGAAGGGAGAGTAGGGAATAACATAGGCATCGTAGACACCATGGACGAGACTATCACGATGAACCCCTACTCGCTACTCAAAGTATATTAGACATAATTGAGGCTATTAGAATTCCAAAAAGGTACTAGAAATATAGTAGGATAAAGACATTAGATATGAACAACATCCCACAATTTGAAGGGGGATACAACACTAATCCTTAGAATCATTTACAAGCATTCCATGATGCATGTGCCTTACAAAACATAGAGAAGGAATGGCAAAAACTTAATTTGTTCCCACGGACACTAGTTAAAGAAGCGGAAAGTTGGTATTGGTCCTTAGAACTAGAATCTATTCGTAGATGGAGTACTATGTTACAATTATTCAATGATAAGTACCAAATGTACTCCCGAGTGTCCAACCTATGAAAGCAAACCCAAGGCTGGAAACAAGGAGGACATGACCTTGGATGCTACCATGGGATGATACTATGCACTATTACATTGTTTCCCTAGCCATGGTTATTCGTAAAGGGATTAACTGTGCCATCTCGTAGATGGGCTTAGGCATGAAATAAGAAGAACCCTTGGGACTTATGCCCAAGGAAAACTATCCGAGCTTAGGTCCCATCAAATTCAAAGACTATTAGAGCAAGTTACTAAGGAAGAAGGTGAGCTATGAAAGAGAGAAAGTGTAGAAGAGTATAACCAAGATCCTTCCCTTTGGAATAGGGGAGTAAGATTTTGTGAGGATGAAGAAGAGTCATCACTCGAAGAGATGGTGAATAGGAAAACTTTGCCTATCCAAAAGATAACATCAGAAGTTTCAGCAAAGGTAAACCAAATGTGGGATTCCCTAGACAATAGATTTCAAACTATTCTTAAAATAGTATAGGAGTCTAGAGAGCAAGGTAGTGAAAAAAGAAAAAAGAAAAAGGTTGAACATGCACGTAACAAGGGTAAGGGCAAAGTTGCCATCATTGAAGAGGTTGTGGATTTGGAAACAAACAATGATAGTGGATGTGAGATATGTTAATATGACCATCCTAAGGGATGTTACCCTATAATCTCACATCTATAACAGTCTGGGGTGTATGCACTCAACCCATGACTAAACAAGAGGCAAACACCCCAAAGGTTACCTTATCCTCAAGGTAACCTAAGGTAGTTCCACCAACCCTTAACATATTATCCCAGTGGAACTCCACCACAACCGATTGAGCAATATCAATAGTGGTAGCATCCATAATCATGGAGAATGCCACCACCAAGGCAATAGTATCCTTACCAACAACCTAACTTGTATGGATATTATGTGTAGCAGCCAATCTCTTCACGTGACTCTACTAGTCACATCACTTCTCAACCTTACTACCAAGCCTGCAAGTATTATGGGACTCCCTCTTCTAGAGGTAATATTGTACAAACATATCATCCTTCTCATTCGGCCACATCTCTTCCACCAATAGCTCCACTACCACTTGCTCCTGTGATGCAAGGTGAAATCCCTACCCAGCTACAGCAACGTAATGCCACGAGGGCTGTTAACTCTCAACCTACTATTGGTTCCAACAACCACATGAAGAAAAGACCTTTTCTTTAGAACCAATAGTCTAACCATACCCTTGCAATCACAAGCAGCTAATTCCTTAGATGCCTTAGTATTAATCAAAACTTCAGAGCCCCCTTCAACCCAATCACCGCACTCAACACATACGGTCATGCTAACACATATAGTCACCAATTGGATCTATTGCTAATACATGTAGTCACCGACTATATCAAAAGCATGTGTGTAATTGTTGTCTTTTTCTTTTTAAATAAATTTTAGACATGGATTTTTAATTCCCATGTACTTTTCAGATTTTTCTTACTTATACTATCTTTTTTGCTAACATTAACATATGCCATGTTTAACTATAGTTGATCTATGTTTTAAATTATTATGTGATGAATGGCGAGGTACCCCTACACTCAACCATACGAATATGAGTGTTACACATGCGATCTGATTGAACTTCGCAAACTAAGTGCCTACACATCTCATGAAAAACTTAAGGTTAATTATTCGTTGTCTTCCCAGACTTACTTGTATTTGTCATGGTGTATGGTTAAGTAAGTCTGAGGTATGTGATTTTTATAGCTTTTATGTTTTATCTCCTATGCTGATAAGGTGAAGGGTTGAAGAGACTAATTAACTAACTTTAACTAAATAACTAAGCTTTAATTAACCTAGTGTCAGCATCCGTTCCCACTTACCATTCACACCCTGAACTGATGCAACCTTGGTTACCAAACACTAGTCATTGCTGGGATCACGAAGCGTAACACATGTGCTCGAAGAGATCGTACTAAGGCACTTAACTAGGAGAGAAGGGTTGAGAAAGATTTAATGACTAATAAAGCATTTAAATGACGAATAATAAATAACAGTAAATAAAGTCCTAATTAGCCTATTCCATGCACTGCAAGGTTTATCCAAGAAGTTCATCTTTATTGTCGTAGACAAAATTGTGTTCAGGTACAATATTTGCTCGAATAAAGATCCGTTCACATTGGAGTTCCTACTATGGGCACATGCAAATTCATCTATCTCTAGAGAGGGAAAACTGCCAGAGTTTTGCTACGATCTAAGCCTAGGATGAGAAACAAGGGAGAGCCACTTCTTATTTATAGACTTGGAAATGCACTGCGATATCATGTACATGATATCGCGGGGGACAATGTGATATTGTGTATGCGATATCACGGGGGATGCGATATCACTGCGGATGCGATATCGTGTACGCGATATCACGGAAAACACAATATCGCAGCCCATGCAATATCGCGTCCCATCATAATGTGATTATTATACTTAACAAAAAAGCTTGTTGTTTCTAATTTTATTAAACGTTTATTATTCAATTCAAGGTTATATATAGAGCTTCTTCTGCATCTCTTACTTGCAGCACTACAAGCAATCCAAACAACACTGGCAAGGATGATCGCTTTCATCACCAATCATAGTAAAAATATTGGATAAGGTTATACTTTGAGATTCTTTTTCATAGGAAATAAGTTTCCAAAAGCTAGTTAGCTAAAGCATTAGGTTTAAAATGATTAGATTAGAAATATTCTAAGCTATTTTCATATTTTTAATGACCAAGAAATATTTATTGAAGCTTTTCAATTATTTTTATTGTATAATAAGCTGTAATTTTCTGCGTATACAGTGTGGGATTAGCAACGGTTCCTACCAATGGCTCAATAAAGATTTTCTCAGAAACTTGCAACAATATATCTAGCAGTGTACCTAAAAACAAGCCTAAACCAAGCAACAATATATCTTGGTATCCTCCTCCTAGGTTGCCACTTAGATGCAATTTAGGCCGAATGACAAGCAATTTTGATGATGAGATTGAGTCTTGTTCTGTTGCTGTTTCCAATTTTCCATAATATGCTGATGATATAGAGATTATGCCATCTCAATCTACATATGCTAAAAAACTTATACGTTCCCAGTCAGTAAATGCCTATAATGACCGTGAATCCAAGTTATGCTCCGGTAATATTGGCAAGGTGCAAATTCAAATCATGCAAGGACAAAGTAAGTCATCTTCTCTTAGCTTTGTTTCATCTCTCTATCAAGCAGCATGAAGTGTTGCTGAGAGAATTATTAAGGCTTTACCAGGAAGGTCTAAGAGAAATGGAATAGTGTCAGAGAAGAAACCAGTTCCAAAAGGTTGTATACGTAAAAACTTTTTGAAGTACCATACAACATCAACCATTGTCCCTGAAACTAGTATCAATGCAGGTATTGAGCATATTCCTGCATCATCATATTTCTCATATTTAGAAGGTTCTTTTGATAACTATACAAATGAGCCCCAGAAGCCAATGAGTGTGATGTAGGAAAGATAGTCTCATGTATTTTGGTATCACATCCCAATCAAACGAAAGATGAAGCACATCAATTTTAATTGTGGTTAGATGGGCATGGAATGAATAGCATCATTGATGAAGATCTGAAAAAGAGGGAAACAAAGGCTCAGGAACAAGCTAAAATGATGTTTAGACAATTAGATTCTTTGAGGTCTAAAATTGTTGTTGCTAAAAAACTTGACCCCAATGTACAATTATTGTAGGAGAAATTAAGAAATTTTTATGAAGAAAAAGAGAATTTGGCTTTTGAAATATGTTACGAAATCCAGAAAAGAATAACGAAAAGATATGCCACTAATGAAAAGTTGAAACAAGTAGAAAGAGAATTGGTCGAACATATAAAGACATTAGAAAATCAAAAGAATGATATTTAATCAAGTTTTATAAAAGAGATAGAGAGGAGATCAGGTGACTGGGCAAGCATGCTTGATAAAATGAAGCATGAAGAGAAAAGGTTAAGAGACAGAGTAAGAGATTTGGCTAAGTAGAGTGTGGGCCTATAGAGAGAAGTTTTATCTTCAAATAACAGAGAGGCTAACTTGAAATATCATGTAGGGGAATGTGAGAAATATGCAGAGGACTTGAGAATGAAGTTGGAACACACTGAGAGTGAGATTGGAAGAATCTATCTCTGAAACATCCAAGAAAGCAAAAGAAGCTGAAGATTATCAAAAACTTACAAATGAAAACCATAGAGAGCAAGCTAGTAAAAACTATGAATTGTAGAAAACGCTTGTCAGATTACAAAGACTTTGTAACGAACAGGAGGAGACTATTACTGGATTATGTGAAGGATTGAATGAGAAGGTTAACAATAGCACTATACAGCCCAGTGATAGTAATATTGCAAAGTTGTAAAGAGAACAATTACGTTTAATCAGTGTTGAGCAAGCTCTACATAGAGATTTAGAAATCCATAGATTTGATGTTGACAATTTGAGGCAAGAGAATGCTATTTTGTTAGAGAGAGTGAAGAATTTGGAAAAAGATAATGGCCTTGCTTTAATTAATCTTGATCATGAACTACAAGAAAGAGTTGATGGGCTACAAACACATGCATTGTCACATTTAAATGATTATAATGATCTTTTCTCCCAGTTGCTAGATTTTATCAAGAAGAAATTTTTTTCAAGACAAGTGTGTGAAATTAAAGAAGGAAGCTTCTCAAGGGGTTTGGCTACTGAACAAGAGAGGGACCAAATGATAGACTTTGAGATGGGTTTTCATAGGCGGATCAAAGATTGGATTCTCTTAAGGAAAGTATAAGAATTAAAAATGGAATACTTAAAGAAAAGCCATAGATATCTTGTAAAATATCCAGTAAATAGGATTCTGAAGAGATTGAGTCTCTTCTTTCAGATGTAGACTCTACAAAGGTATCTTGCCTTTAATTGAATAGGAGTTGATAGTCATCTATAATTATCATGTTGATGCATTAATAGAGTAATTAACTTTTTTGAATTCTTATTATTAGCTATAAACTTTTAGTGGTAACCAACTAAAAAAAATCAAACTGTTTTTGTAGAATTTTGATTGGGTTTGTAAGCTGCAACAAGAGCTTAAAGCTGAAACCCTAATCACTAAAACTCTGCAGGAAAAGCTATGCTCTTAAGAGAGTGATTTGGAAAGGCTTGAGGAAGAAGTGGCAACTTTAGTGATGAGTCGAGAAGTTTTGAAAGATGAAAATTTGAAATTGCAAAACATGTTTGGAAATGCAGTTCAGAAAGAAAAGGAGTTGCATATTTTGGTAGAGTCTGACTATTTGCATTAATGTACGTTTTTCTAACATTCCTATTTCTATGGATTCTGTTATGCTAATTATTTAAATCTTTGTTGAAACAGCTTGAAGAAATGATTAATATCATTCAACAACTACAAAATGATCTAAAGGGAAACTTACAGGAATTGACATCTTTGAAGAATGAATTGCCAAAGGTTTCAAAAGAGGAGGAAAATATTCAACAATATGCAGATCAGCTTAGTAATGATAACAAGACACTGGTAATTGAGGTTGATTCACTGACAAAAAAAAAGAATAGAAGTTTTAGATTAGGATATTTTATTCAAAGAAGGATAGATCTCTATTTTTCAAGAAAGACTCCTTTGATTCATCCATATATGGATGTTTAATATGCTATTTTTTATTCATGAATCAGTTGATTTTGGAGTATGTTGTTTTTAAGACAATCTTTCTAAGATAGATTTTTTGGACGAGAGGAAGGCCATGATTTTGAAATATGCATGAGATTTGTTTCTAAATCAATTGTTTATGTCTCTTATTTTAGGAAAGTATTATTACATGCTTCTTGGCTTTTTTTCTATTGTATATATGATGCTTGTGTATGTCATTACAAAGTATCATGCCTGTTAGAGTCAATGCTAAGCAAGAACAAGGGGTTTCATATGATGAATAAATGAAGTTTCCAAGCGGTGTGATAGTCAATTTCTCCATGCAGGCCATTTTGGAAGTATTAAATCTTCCAAATACAGGGCCCAAAGTTGCTTAGTTATCCACCCGTTCAGACCTTGATGCACAACGAGTGTGGTTGGAGAGGGCATATGGCAAAGAAAAGACATTTGGGGAGTTGATGACGGAAGAGAGAATCTATTTCAAAATTGGATATTATCACCTCTTTCCCAAAAAGGGCTTAAAAAGAATCCCAACATATGTGGTAAGAGGATGTGCAGTGCTGATCGAAAAGGTTAACGCTAACCTACCCCATCTATACTTGACAGAGATCCTGAGGTGATTAGAGGAATGGAAGACAAGGAAGGTTGCCTTACCCTTCCCTTGTCTTATCAGGAAGATTTGCTAATGTGTTGATATTAGAGGATACACTAATGATGTCCTCCAAAAATCCCAGAATGCTTCATATGCTAAATTTTTAAAGCCACCAGCTACAAGGAAAATCACTGGTGAGACGCTAGGGCCAGAACAAGAACAAGAATAGATGATAGGGCCAACTACAACCCAACTTGTAGGACCCAGCCAACCTCCAAGTACGGGACCCAACCAACAAGAGGAAGTAGGGCCTAGCACGGGCCAGGATCAACCACCGCCGCTATAAGATTACAGGCCGTCGATGAGCCATCTTAGGACCATCGCTGAGATGGTCAATTTGGGAAGTTGTGATGATGCAAATCTCTACTTCATCATTGATGATGCCATACAGCCCATGGTTTCTTTGGATCGTGCAAGGGGTAAAGTTTCTATTCATATAGGAGGAGGGGAAAGTACTTGGTCACAACAAATCTCAGGAAATGCTGCATCTTTCCAAGTGCAATTAGAAACTAGTGAAGGGGCCAAAGTGGTAGTCATGCAACACCAAGATGAAGTGGGAGCTACAGAAGTGGTCACAGACCACATTAAAGAATTGTTCAATGTACCTATTGTGCCACCGGTAGATCTCACAGGAGCACAGGATGCTCAAACTTTGGCTAGAACTTCAATGACTCTTGCGAAACATGAGGATGCACTTGATCGATTGCTACGAATAGGACAAGTAATGATGTCCTTATTTGACATCCCTCAAGATGTTACAACAATTCAATCAGACCTCATTTCCACTAAAGGAAAGTTTTTCTTGATAGAAGTAAGGGCCAAGCATGCTGAAGCAGAGGTGTAGAGATTACAAGAAAAGCTCATAGCCCTACAAGCAGCACAACGGGACCCCTTGCAATTTGTTCTCACAAACCAGCTAGATAGCTTCAAAATTGAGCAACTAACTAAGCTACTAATGGAGAATAAGAAGGTGGCTGAGGAAAAAGAGAAGGCTATTTGGGATGCCTCTATAGCACAAGTGCAAAGTCATGCACATAACAAGGTACTCAAGGCCTTACAAGAGGAAAACAAGTAGCTTGTTGCCAACAACCTTCAGTTGACTTCTGTGGAGAAGCAAAAGAATGTTCTCAAAGAACACTTTCATCAGTTGTGAGAACAATTCATCTAGGTCAACCAAGACATGAGCCATTTAGCCAAAGAGAATCGAACCCTCTTGATGGAGGAGGTACGCACCATCCATCAAAAGATATCCATTGAAATAAGCGCATGGCAAAATGAGGCTAAACGGCATGAAAAGTTAAAGGAGCAATTTTGAGACCAAGTGGGGATGTACAATCACATCCTTGAGAAGGAGATCCATATGGCCAAGGCCCACATCAACACTATCAGTGTTCAACACACCAACTAAAGGGCCAGATTGGACACATATGCATTAGCCCACCAGGCGGAAGTTAAGAATCGAGACCTACAAATTTAGGATCTGACAGAGTACATGGAGTTGGCAAACCGAGGATATGCTAACCTTGCCATCTTAATAGCAGGGTGCCTAAGGATAGAGCTCAAACAATAGGTAGCTACCACCTACATCAAATATGAAACATAATTTGCAGAAAGCAAGAAGGTATTGCAAAAACTGGAAATTGCAAATTCTGAACTTGAGGTGGTAAAGGCAAGATACCAAGGAAAAAAAGGTATCGCAATAGATTTGGCTTGATGGCTTGTAGATTTTCAAGAATATAAAGACAAATCCAAAGCCTACAAGGAGGAACAATGAGTATTTGTGGCCTAGTACATCAAGGTGAATCAAATGTTTCTACAATTACCCTGCCCATGGGAAGTGCCGACTCCATCAAACATCGGAACACTAGCATGGACGGCATAGGATCACCGGACTAAAGAGGAGAAACTCCAGGTAATACTTCAATGCCATCAAGCCCCAAAACCTGGAGTACAAAACAAAGGGAAAGCACCTATGGAGGAGCCACCGCCACCAGGAACTACATTAGTTCCACCAATTTTGTAGCTGTAGCATATTCTTTGTGTTGTCTTAATTTTTTTTAACTCCACACTGAAGCATGAATCCATTTTTACCATCCAGTAATCCTGTACCTATCCACTGTGTAATCAATGGAGCTTATTCTCACTGTAACTTGAGGACGAGTTTTCATGCAGTCATGGGGGTATGATGAGTTGTAATTTTGTCAACCACGATATCACATACGCGATATTGTAGCCTATTTCCTCATCTATAAATAAGAGGTAGATAGTTCTGATAGAGAGTCTTTTGTCAGTTCTTAGTTTAAGTGTTAAGTTTTAGTAGTTCCTTTTTATCAACCCTTTTCCTCCCAGTGTATGCCCGCAGTGTGGTGATTGTAATTGTACAGCATCCTTATTTGAGTATGACATACTTGGACATGCAAATGACTGGAAATAAAGATCGAGATTACTTCATCATTGCAGAATTCACTTAGTTTAATTATTTATTTAATTGTTATTTACTACTTTCATAGTTACTCTCTCTTCATCCTAAACTCCTAATTAACGTGGAATGAGTATGAATTGATTAGGATCATTTAAGTGTGACTGCTTGGTAACCCAATAACGTACCTAGGATTTGCACTTGGTAATCCTAGTAGTAGTCATACATGAGGTCCAAGATGTGTACGGATGATTGAGGAATGGATGCTCATCACACTTAGGCTAGCTTAGATTCTCTCTCATCCTTTCTCTCTTAGCTTAGTCAATATTACCTTCCATTATCTTCAGGAGTAGCATTACCCTAGGAACACATCATACACCTCACTCTAGACTAAACCATACATGACAAAGTCAATACTAGTCCAGGTGGGTAGACAATGAAGTGTGACCTAAGGATAACTATCTAGATACCACAACTAGTCTGTCTATGGTGTTCGACCGGATCATGCATGAAATGCTCGTATTCATATGGTTGAGTGTAGGGGTACCTCTCCACTCATTAGAAGTTATGGGCTCTAGAAGGTTTTGGGTACTAAAAAATGGCAAAACTCCCCATGTATTATGAGGTAAATGAAAAAAATTTCTAAGTGCACAAGGGTATATATAGGATTGCACTACATTGGTGAGGCCTTGTTGATGGGTACTCGTCGACATGGTCGGCTATGTCGATGAGGCCTAATTGATGCAACTGTTGATCACCATAGATGACCATTGACTTTGGTGAAACTTTTAAAGTAAAAAGAATTTTTGAATGAAATTGGGATCAAATGAAAGCTCAAAAGGCCAAGAATAGTATGAACATATGAGAAGAGTGTGTTGGAGCTCATAAATTTGGAAAAATTGAGAAAAAATGATTTAGGGAATAAATGAAATAAAAGGTTAAAGAGCATTGAGCCAAATACATAATGAAATATGCGAAAGATAGGATTGTAGCAATGTCTAAGGTAAGGAAACTTAACTAACCAAATCAAGAGCTATGCAAGTGTATAAGAAGGACTTCATGGGCCCCCATAGTTGATTAATTGTCATGAAAAGTTAGAGACCAAAAAAAAAGAATCTATTGAAGAATTCAAACACATCAGACCAAGACATAGAGCATAACATAGAACTCGATAGTGAGGTGAGTTATGGAAACATGGATGGATGATGGAAAGGTGGAATGGAATTCCAAATTAAGGTCATAAAAATTTCCTTGTAGAATTTGTGTTTAAAATGACTTGAGAAGATCCATCCTCAGTCTAGACCAAAACCAACCACTTGCAGTGACTTTGGATCACCACTCTAAGACCAGTCCACCCACACAAGACACAAGAATGCTTTCACAAGACAACCACTGTTCCATAAAGAGAAGAAAAGAGAGAAGTAGGAAGTGAGAGAGGGCCTTAGTTAGAGGTAACCGTCAAGAATTGGTGCATGTCTTTCTTGTTCGATAACTAGTGCTTGTAACCCATTTATTTGTCCAAGGGATGTGCTTTGAATTTGCATCATTTGTTTTTTTTTTTTTTTGAAATGGGAACCACACCATGTAAAAAAGTATTCATTTATTATGTCTAATGGGTGTGCTTTGAATTCCCATCATTTTTTTGAGTTTTTAGATGGGAACCACACCATGCAAAGACTTTATTTAACTTCCTATTAATGGAATGGTAAGAAGTCCATGAAAAACACTCAAGCACTCAAGCCAGTAGAAGAGTACAAAGAGTATCGAGTCCCCTTGAAGTCACACTCTTTACAAACCTTTAAATCCTTCCTAATTCTAGAACTACCAAGGTCACTGATTGATTAAAAGTTTCTTTAATCAAAGGGACCTCAAATTCCTAGAATAAGGAAAATCATAGAGTTCATTGGATGGGTAGATGATGTGGACTCACTACCTATTCCATGAAAAATAAACCATGTTAAATTCATTAGACATCAAAATTCAAAAATAGAAACTAAACATTGATAATCACAACATTAATCACAAACCATCATTAGTAAATAGCAATAATGACACTGTGTCCTGTGGCAATAAAGCAATTTTATTAGCAAAAATGAGGAAATATCACACTTGAACAAAACAAAAAAATTAAAATATATAAGAAAATGTAAAATAATCAAGAAAGGAAAGGTACTAACAATGATGCAAAATTAGAAAAATATAAAAATCAAAAATCTGTAAAATAAATAGCCTATAAAATCAAAAATGTGGAAAACAAAAAAGGTAGAAAAATTGAGAAGCCATATGGATTGTTAGCATGGATGGCCATCTCCCCCATGACTAAGTTGGAAGGAGGAGATCCAAAAAATGGAAGGTGGTTGTTCATCCACGAAGGTGGTAGTTGCACTGGCTTGTCTTGGTTCAAGAAAAGGTTTTACTTGTTGGAAGTTGACCAACTACTTTTTATTTGGGCTTTTAGGTTTGTAGATTAACATGGTCCCAGAGGAAAAGGTTTGATCAATTATATAAGGTTCCTCTCACAATGTTTGAAATTTTTCCTTCTAGGGAACATGTGTGGGGTTCCACTAGAGGACCTTATCTCCTAGTTGAAGTTTCACCTTTAGTATTCTTAGGTCATGACATTGCTTGCTGAATTCCTTATGCACCTCATTCAAAGATAGGGCCTCTAATTAGTTTTCATCTAACACATTTAGGTTGATCAATCTTTCTTTCTATGCTAGACTTAGGTCAAGATTCAAATCACAAGATGTTGAGAGTGTACGAAGTTTGGATTGAATCAAGAGTGTTGGAAGTTTTCTGTACACCAACTCGTAGGGAGAGTAGCCAATAGGAAGTTTCCATGTTGAATGGTAAGCCTAGAGAACATCTTTAGGTTTTGTACTCTAATCTTTCCTATTTTTGCTAATGATCCATGTCAGTATTTTTGTGATCTCCTAGTTGGTTACTTCTACTTGAACGTTGGCTTGGGGTGGTAGGATGTTCTTAATTTATGTTCAACCACTAAGCATTGTATTAACTTTCTAAAAGTATCACTTGTTAAATGAGTTTCATTATCAGAAATTAGTGAACATGGCATCCCAAACCTATTTACAATATTTTGTTGTATAAAACTAGTAGTAGTGAATAATGTACAATTAGTATCTGCTAATGCTTCTACCCATTTTATGCAGTAGTTGACTACTATGATAATATATGCCTTTTCATTGAACATGGGTGTGATGGAACCCATGACATTAATGCCCCATATGTCAAAAGATTATAGTGGTTGAATCCACTATTGAGGAGCTTCCATGCAAGCAGTTATCGCTTCTCTTGTTGAAAACATTCACAAGATTAGATAAACTAGTTAGCATCCTTGAAGATTGTAGGCCAATAGTATCCTACCATCAAGATTTTTATGTTTGTGCATCTCCCTACATAGTGGCCTCCGCAAGGCCCTTCGGCATCATCCTAGAGAATGCATAGTTGATCTTTGTTAGGGACACATCAACGAATCAGGCCATCGATTCATACCTTGTAAAGGTATCCATTGATTTCCATGAAGTATTATGCCTAATGAAGAAACTGTTTCCTCTTTCTAAAGTCAAAATATTATGGCATCTCATGGGTAAGAAGATAAGTGAGGATGCCATTATACCATGTTGTTTCTGTAGGTGTTTGTTTATTTATTGCTCCTATAAAGAGAAGTTTGTCTAAAAACTGATCAGAGAGTGGGCTCTCCACCTCTTTATTATCCCATCTTAAGTGAGAGAGATGGTCAACGACCACATTCTTGATTCCTTTGTGATTAACCATCATGAGATCGAATTCCTACAAGATCACGAGCCATCGTATGACACAAGGGCTCATTGTTGGCTTATTCATAAGAAAGTGGATTACACTATGGTCCATGTGCACAAATACTTTGTAACCAAGCACATAGTGCCTGAACTTTTCAAGAGCATAAACCATTGTCATTAGTTTCTCTACTATGGTGGTGTAATTTAACTTTGCTCCCACAATTTTTTAGCTCACATAGTGGATATAGTATGGGTGTTTCTTATCATCCATCTACATGAGCACTACTTCCAAGGCATAGTTAGATGCATCCATCATGATGTGGAAGGGTCTAGACTAGTCTAGTGCTCATAGGATTGGTATTTCTATGAGTTTCTCCTTTAACTATTAGAATTCATGTTCACATTCATTGGTCCAAATGAAAGGTGAATCTTCCTTTGTAAGTTCTACCAACGGTTTTGCGATGTTAGAGAAATTCTTTATGAATCATCGGTAGTAGCTAGTGTATCTAAGGAATGACCAAACATCTTTAACTGTTTTTGGTTTATGTGTTATTCCTTGGATGATCCTTATCTTTAATGGATCTACCTCAATCCCTACTTTAGTGATTCTATGCCCCATTACAATGCCTTCTTGGACCATGAGATGGCTATTTTGCTATGTTTCTACACATCTTTTTAGTACTTGCTCAAGGTGGCCCAAAGCTTGCTCAAATGTAGCTCCATAGGTGGAAAAGTCATCCATGAAGACTTTCACACCATTACTGATCTGCTATTGGAAAATACTGAGGACCAAGTGTTGAAATGTTATAGGGGCATTGCATAGACTGAATGACATCTTACAATATGAAAAAGTCCCCTAGGGGCTCGTGAATGTTGTCTTGGCCTAATATTCTAGTGCATTTTGGATTTGGTTATAGCCACCATAGCCATCCAAGAAGCTATACTAACAATGCCTAGATATGGTGTCAAACACTTGATTCACAAATGGAAAATGGTCTTTAAATGTTACCATATTCAATAGCTGCAAGTTTATACAGACCCACCATTTGTCATCCTTCTTTAGCACAATTACGAGTAGACTAACCCACTCACTATCTATGATGGGATAGATGAACCATGCCTTGAGGAGTTGTTCAATTTCCTCCTTGATAATCTACTTCAATTTTGGATTTAGCTACCTCTATAGCTACCTTTTAGGCTTCATGGCCAAGTTAGTATAAATGTGATGCTAGCATATCCTTGGATCGAATCCTGTTAGCTCAGGATATGACCAAGAAAAGGTTTTTGGCCATTTGTTAATAACCTTTAACAACTTTTTTTTGTTTAGGAGTGATTTTGGCATTAATTATGACTAGTTTACCATTGTTTAAGAATGCATATTCCATGTTGACCAATAAAGTTTTTAGCTCTAGGGGCTCCTGCTTAAAGTTATCAAGGATTTTCTACTCTCCCCAATAGGTATCATCATCTTCATTAGAGAGTTGGGAATGAACTTGTTCAAGTTTATCCATGCCTTCAACATAAGCACATGTTCGACTCTCAATTGGTTCCATGCATAATGTGCTACTATTTAAGTTAGCTATCAACCACTAGGTGTCCTCCTATTTTGTGGTTTCTACATATAGACACTTTTGCATGTTGATTTCTTATGGACACTAATTACATGCTTTAATGTATGTACTTTTGATGGAGCAAATATTTTGCAGGCAATTGCATCCATTATTACTATACATGATGCATGGAATATGCTTCTTCTATTTTCTACCCAATTCATTTTCTTTGGAGATTTCTAAAGAAAGATCTGTTATGCCCATACTTGCATCAATCATGCTTAATCAAGCTCTTCCCATAATGATGGGAAAGTCACTTTTGCAATTTTCAACCTTGATCACTAGAAAATCAACAAGATAGGACCATCCACAAACTATGGTCACAATGTCCTCTACTAGTCGTAGAGAGATAGTAATTGACTAATCTACCAATTCTAGATAGATGTTACTCTTCCTGAGAGGTGGTAGGTTTTAAGCCTTGTACATGTCATGGGAGATGAGATTAACTCTAGAACCAGAGTCAAGAAGAGCCTTACATGGCTCATGTCCAGTAATTTATAGGTAAATGAGTGGACTTCCTAGGTCAAATCTTTTCATGAAATGATTACCAACCTTGATCTAGTTAGAAATAGCATGATTTAGCATCACAGTGTGAATCTAAGGTGACAGTTGGTTTGAAGTATACTTGAAGGTATTTGATGTAGAGGATGAGGGTATTAGAGATGCAAAAGGATCAACTGGACTAGGTTGTGGGGGTTGGAGAGGAATGTTGGATTAAAAGAAGGGTCTTTTTCCTTGGATCGATTGTTTGAACCACTTGGTTGAAAAGCCAATTGTGAATGTATAGCCCTCGTAGCATGTTGTTGTTACAGCTATGGAGGAATCTCACTCTACATGGATGGAGTAGGAGGTAAGTAGGTTGAAGGTAGAGGTGTGTGTACAGACTAATGTAGAGGGTGGTATGGATATGGGTTTTCCCCTCAAGTAGATGATGAATGTGTTTGATGGTACTCTGGAGGGTAATAGAGATGTTGAAATGAGGTATGACTTGCAGAACTTCTTGGAGAGATAGGTTATTGAACATAGTACCTATATGGATCTGGTTTCCTATAAGGGTACTACTACCTTAGTGGTGGCATTTCCCATGATTGTGGTTGGTACCACTATTGGTATTGTTCATAATATTGTGGAGGAGATCCACTTGGGTAGTAAGCTTGTTGTTGCTAGTGGAATTGCCTTGGATTGCCTTGAGGATAAGGTAATCATCTAGGTGCTTGCCTATGTGCTAGTCGAGGATTCAATGCATATACCCTAGACTCTTGTAAGTGTGACACCATAGGGTAACAACCCTTTAGATGTTTGTATTAACAAATGTTTCAATTATTTATGAAACCCTTCTGATGATGAAGATGATGAAGATGCATTTGATTTCTATCATTTTTTATTTTATGGATTTCATGTTTAAAGAGAAATAAAGTAATTAGATTAACTATTTTAATTTAATTAATTAACTAGTATCTAAGTAGTCCTAACACAAGCATTCAATCCCACTTTCCATACACCTGCTAAACCCATGTATCCACTGTTGGGTTACCAAGTGCTACACTATTGGGCATACTAAGCAATAACACTACTTGGATTACCAAGCGAATGTGTTACACTCAAAGTGGTTGTACTTATGTGTTTAATCTATCTTGCTTAATTGCTTCATTAACTTAAATACTAGAAAACATTTAATAAATAATTGAAAACATTAAATGCATAAGTGAAATATTTAATCTATCCATACTATTGTAAGAATTATCAGAAAGCTTGTCTTTATTGTTGCACACACTATCGTGCTTAGGTACAACAATGCTCGAATAAAGATCCTTACACTTAGTGACTCCTGCTATGTGCACTCACGAGAAAAATTTTAACTCTTAAATGAACAAACTGCAAGAGCTTCACTACTACTAAAATCTTGTTGCCATAAATGTGGTTGGTAGAAGCCTATTTATAGGCAAAATACTGACACTGCATCGATGAGGCCTTGTGGAAGTAGCCAACAAAACTGTGACTCATCAGTATGGTTCCTGTAAAGAAAATAAATACAATAATTAAAATTTCAAGCACATCACTTAGACACTTTCATGGGCTACAAGCACTAGTTATGGGACTAGAAAGACATATTGCCCATGCGTAAAGGTATTCCTGTAGCTAATTCCCTACCTACTTCTTTCCTTTTCTTTCCCTTAGGGTGATGGTTTTCCTCTATGGTTCTTAGGGCTTTTGATTGTAGAAGAGAAGGAATATGTCAATGCAAGATCACTGTAATTGAAATGGAGTTGATCTAAACTTGGAATGGACTTATATTAGATCATCTTAATTACATAATTCACCAAGGATCTTGTATAACTAGGATGTAGATAACCTATCCATTGTTCTCTATCTACCATTTACTTACTCCACTGTCTATCACCTTACTACCTCATACAATGGTAAATTGATAGTTTTGCTTTCTAGTTTACATAATCCTAAGGCAATTCCTCATATGATTATGGAACTTAACTCAAAATAATCATTTATCATATCATATGCCTATAGACTCCTTATGATAATGATATGCAAGGACATATTAGGCATACACTTACTTTGGGAAAATCCCACTTGCATCTTCCTTGGTTTACCATAAGTTAAATCCCCTAACCATAGGCTAATTTTGCAATCAATTATATTTTTAGCCTAAAACATCCAGTTTGTGCTCTAGTTTGGCATTAGAACATTCTCCAAGCACTCATTCCATGCACTCTAATTATTTCTATTTGGTGAACCATATCCTCTTCCATGTTGTTTCTATGATTATCTATTTTTTGGCTTTCATTTGGCTCTTATTTCAACTTTAAATTTGCTCAAAATTCCTCAACACTACAAGTGAAAAATCTAGCTATGAATAGCTACATTAATGCATCTCCATCAATGCAACCCCATTGATGCATAACAAACATACAATATATACTTGTGATAATTAGCTTATTTTTCACCATGTCTTCCTAATACTAGAGGAGTTTTTATCATTGTTTAGAGCTCAAGAGCTTTCCAAGTATCACAAATTCTAAAATGCTTACTTGGTTTCACTCATTTTTTTATCGTTGCACTATCAAAGGTACACTTTACGTTATGGGGGCCTCAAACACTAGCTTTTCATAGAAATTTTTCTAACTTACCATGAATAAGATATTAAATTAATGATCACCAAGGTTAATTACAACAATCAAGCTCCTTTAGAACATGAATAAAATAATACCATAAGTCTATGATCATTAAACAAAGACTTCATGATAAAATTCCAACATCTAAGCAATAGAACATGACCCAATCAAATAAAGAAAGGTATCCAAAGGGGACAAACTTTATGCCTAAGAGCTAATCTTAGGTTATGTTTGTGATTGTAGATGGCATCTAAGAGAGGACCACAACCAAGAGGGACATTGCAGCCCAAGGAGAAGCGACCATTAGGAGGAAGAAGCTAACAATAATAATAATAGCAACAATAACCCCAAGAGTAAGC
The DNA here is from genome assembly GCA_015680685.1 of Gnetum montanum. NCBI lineage: Eukaryota > Viridiplantae > Streptophyta > Gnetopsida > Gnetales > Gnetaceae > Gnetum > Gnetum montanum. Next base: position 133,800 of record MNCI01017230.1, on the reverse strand, counting down.
AGTCAAGACTATACATGTACCAGGGCCCTATTGGAGGAACCTAAAGTAGAATTTATCAGATAGATTCCTACTACAAAGATAGGTCAATCCAAATAGGGCGAAGTCCTAAGGCCAAGATCTAATCTTGAGGTCAAACTCATGAAAGCTTGCCTAGAAAATATCCATACTAAAGAGATTCAGAGCTCCATCTTATAGGATCTAAACTTTAGACCATTTCTAGAATTTCCATCAAAAGAGGTCTAGACATAACTTTAAGGGTCTCTATTATGGCCCATTCTCTTTAATAGTGGAAAATGGTACATGGGGGAAACCTATTTCTTTTGGAAAAACCAATAAGGATATGTCTTTGTTAAAGTAAAGCATATCAATATCTCCTCCTTAGTTGAGACATTGCAAAAGCTCTCAGAATTTCAATCTTTGGGATAAAGTTAGAAGAAATATCCATGTAAGTTGGCTTAGAGACCAAGAAAGAATGGATCCAGTGGTGCTATGGAGTGGACCATATAGAGTACAATGCCCTAAGCAAAGTGGAGCAAGCGTACTTCAAAATTATGATCTATTACTTTAATTTAATGATGAGGTCAAGTAAGGTCATAGCCTTCTCCACTAGGGCATGTGTGACTCTAAGTAAGAAATTTCTAGTTAACCTACCACAACTCATCTTCCTTAAGATAGAAAAAAATCTTAAGAAGAATGAAAAGAGTAGGAAGATACTTCCCTTCTCATACTTGATCAAAAACCTATGCAATAGGTAAGCAATAGCCTGCTATTCCAATGATATGATCCACCATGCTTCTTCAACATCATGGCATGAGATGGCAAAAGACAGTACTATTTCCAAGCTTCAATAAGAGGAACTACCACCACCTACAGCACCAAAGATAATACCAAAGATGCTTGTAGCTTTTGAACACCTTATGAAACTTAGGGAGAAATAGCTATAATAACAACAAGCCTTTAGAGGTGATAGTAAACCCTTGATGTATCATCCAACCATAAGCCATTTGAACAAGGTCATAAGGACCATAAACTTCTTGGACAATAAGATGATGTCATTGTTCTTAGCACAAAGAAACTAGATACTTACTCGATCTAATCCTAATTCCATAGAGGTAACTATGTCTATTCCAAGACAAGAGTTTTAAAATTTTTTAGAAATGCAATAACCTTCTTTATAATGTTGGACGAAAGTAAAAAAGTGATGGTCCTAGTCATGCTATGCAAGAGATAAGAGTTAGTGGTAGAGGTGGTGGAAAACCATGTTGGAGAAGCTCTAAATGTTCCTAGTGCATTTGTTCTTGATATTACTACGATGATAGACATACATGCATCAATAACAATAGGGAGTGGAAGGATGAGCATTGCACAACTTGAGAAAATGTTGGAATGACCAATGAGAGCTAGGCAATCACTTCTAGACATCTTTGATCTTCTAGAAGACATATCAACAACCTAGTTATAGCTACTAGAGATGTGGGGCAAGTTATTAATTACCAAAGCATAACTTGAGGTGGCCACTACTAGCAATCAATGGTTGACCACCAAGGTTGCAAAACTAAGGGCCCCTTTCTTTGATCCTATCATTCTTAGGCCTAGGATGACAAGAAATGAAGCTTTTTAGTACCTTCAATAGAAATACTAGGAGACCAAGAATGCTCAGGAGATGATAATTTTTAATGTATCATTGTTAGAAGCAATAGCGAATAACACTGACAGTGACCTTCATTAAGTTTACAAAAAAACTTGATGTTAATCCATAACAACCATCACCTTTAGAATGCTAAGTAGTAGAAGGATCAAATGATAGAATATATTTTCTAGTAGTAGGAATAGCTTTTCAAGGTGAACTTGAATATGAGGAGGTTGGCTATAGAGAACAAAAATATCTTGATGGAAGAGGTTCGAACCATTTGCTAGAAGAGTTCTATTGAGATTACCACCTAGAAAAATGAAGCCTTGAAATATGAATGAGTGAAGAACCACTATGGGAGCTAGGTTAGAATGCTTAAGAAGGTTAACAAGAAAGAAATCAAGTTGGCTAAGACAAAGATGAGTGAGATGATCAAATAATTCCAATAAAGAGGTGATGCATGGTAGTCCATCTTCAATGGACCTAATGCATATAACCAAGCAGAATTTACCTAATGGAGTTAAAATTGATGAGCTAATCAAGTATATGGAGCTTGCGAACCTACATTATGCAAACTTGAAAATGCTGACTATGGGAAGGCCTAAGATAGAATAAGAGAAATATGTGGCTAACTCTTACCTTATTTATGAGGCAGAGTTCAAGCTTCACAAGGAGACAAAAAGAAGTTGGAAGTAGCCAATGTAGAGCTTGAAGTTCTTAGAAGCAAGTTTATTGATCAATGATCTATTGTTGAGAAGTTGGCCATGAAAATAAGTAACTAAAAGAAATTGTAGAACCATGTCCATATGTTCAACATTGAGCATAAATAATTCATAGCCTAGTTTATTAACATGAAGCAGATGTTTCCATCACTATCATTCTTGTGGACTATTTCAACACAAGCACATCTAGTTGAAATAGCCTATACTATCCATGATCCACGCAAGAAAAAAGAGAAGATGAAGGTACTCTTGAATGTCTTCTAGTTTTTGGTAGTAGTAGAAGTAGTGATATGATAGCCTTAATCACCAATAGCGCTGTGACATGATGAAGGATCCTCCGTGCCACAAAAACCTTCACCTTTAGGCATGGTGTGAAGACTTCATTTCAACCACCATTATTTGGTTGGGAGCTTGCCAAATTTTGTAATAAGAAGTCCAACATTCTTTTTGTAAACTATACAATCCTTTTTTATAAATGTAGGACTCAAATTTAGTTAGTTAGTTAATTAGTTAATAAAGTTCCATACTTCTCCAAATTTTGTAAGAAATTCAATCCCATTTTATTCACTCAAGCACAAGTTTTTAGTCAGTTGTGGAGGTAAGATGAAATGTTAATAAGGTGACTACATTGATGTATCCTTGTCAATGCATCCTCATCAATGGATCTCAATATGCGTTGGTGCTTGTGCATTGATGCTAATGCAGTCACTTCCTATATAAATGCACACATTTATTGCATTTATGGCATCATTTAATCATTACCTTGGCTAGACTCTTGTAGTTTCTTTATATAGACATTAGTAAAAAATTTTCTTTGAGTGTCAATAGTATGGATTGAAGTGATTGTATGAAATTTTATTTAAGTGCAATATGTACCTAAACACAGTCACAAGAACAATAATTAAATTTAGATTTCTTCCATCCATTACAGCACTTGGATTAGTTTAACTTTACTTTCTATCAATTTACTTTGAATGAAAATTAATTTCTTGTTATTAAATATTTAATATTATAATTTATAATTAATGTGAGTGCAACCACTTTGAGTGTGATCTATTATACTTGGTAATCCTAGTAGTGGACGCTTGGTACACCTAGCAATAGACACTTGGTAATCTAGTAGTGTTAATATACATTCAAGATATGTACAGAAAGTGAAAACACATTTAGGATAATTTAGTTAATTGATTATTTAATTTAAATGTTAAACATTCCTTTATTTAATTATTTTGCAGAAACCAAAAGTAATAAAAAGTTATAAAAATAAATATCTTACATCTCAATCACATTTAACCATACAAACAAGTTAATACAAGTGATGATTGGGAAGAAAATGACTAGTAACAATGTCTTTCACCATCTAAGAATATAGGGCATTTAGGTAAAACATAGTCCACAAAATTTAATTGAATCACATGTACACACTAGTGATTCGTATGGTTGGGTGTAGGGCTATGCATCAAAAGGTTGTTCTCTATACCACTTCATCTAGTGGTTCTTCCTCTTCAAGATCATCGAAACATACTTTCTTTTTTGAATGAAGGGATTTCTATTGTGCTCCTCTACACTTTTTCTTTTTTTGAGTTCTCCTTCTTCCTTGGCCACTTGATCAATGAGCCTTTGGATTTGATGAGCCTTCATCTCTAATAGGCTTCCTTGGGCATAAACCCCAAGATTATCTTTGGTTTTATTTCTAAGTCCATCTAGCATGTGGCAAAGCTGTTCCCTTTGAGAAACCATGGCCTAAGCATTAGTGCAAAAGTAATTAATTCCTACCTAGGGCTACATTAAGGGATTCATAATTACCTTGTTTCCATCATAGGATTTTTTTTCTCAACTTGGAGATCCTGAAGTACATTAGATATTTATCATTGAACAACTTCATCATTGTACTTCATCTGTGAATAGACTCTAGCTCCAAGGAATGATATAAAATTTTAAATTTTTTATAAGTTTCTTGGAAAATAATTTGGGTTCCTACCCCTTATTTTTAAGACAAAGGCATCATGGAAGGCTTGCAAATGATGTTGTAAATTAGCATTATATCCTCATTAAAATTTAGAGATGTTCATATTAAGTTGTTTGATTTGGCTATTACTTTAATGATTGGTAGAAATATGAATTTCTTCTAAAATATTTATCATGCTTCTCATAGCAAGTAGTGGCTTATCATGGTCATTATAATCATGGTGACCCTTGCCATGGCCATGTCTCCTATGATGTGGCCTACTATGTCATCTTTC
>MNCI01017230.1:99661-119902 GCA_015680685.1 Gnetum montanum | reverse complement strand
CCCTCGTAACACTTAGCATCATTTTTTGGGAGTTTTTGAATTTTTTCTCTACCACTTGCGATTGAGCAACCCTTCCTTTTCTCACTATATCTTACTCGCTGGTACTTCGATTGTAATTCCGTTTGAACTTGCTTGAACCCGGAGTGTTCAGCTTAGTCGTGGGGGAGGGACACTTGTCGAAAAGTGCCTAAATTTTTTGAAATTTATCATCGCCCAAAGGACATCATCTAGGGTAATTAACTATAACACTTAGAATATTTGTGCCCAAAAATCATTTAATCCTTAAGTATACCGGGAAATTAAAAATTGAAAAACCACCTAAGTAAAAGGGGACACATTATTACAAACTTTTGGGCAAGATCACATGGAGATAAAATAAGATCATTAATTAAGGCAAGTAGTAAGGTATAACTCAATTTCAAAAACAACCTTACTAACACTTGACCCGTGTGATTGTAGATGGCCCTGAAATGTGGACAACAGGAAGGTCCTACCCAAGGTGGAAGCAAACAATCTTAGAGAGGTGGAAGATAAGGTCTTGCTAAACAACATGCAGAATAAGAGGAGTAATCATTCAGCATTCATCAAGAAGAACCTCCTACCAGACGGTCCGGGCAGGCAAAAGGAGGAGCTGTTGCTGCGCTTGAATAGGGACAACAGCTCACGTGGCCCCAAGATTGTGTTCAGGCCATCCACGAGAAGTCCACATTCGCTATGGTGATTATGGAATTGAACTTTGAATCATTTGCAGAGTTCTCTCCTGAGACCGTTAGGGATCACCTCAAAGGATCTCCCTTATGGCCTATCCTCTCTGAAAGCGGTCCCTGGTACCTAGGAGAGACGTACCAATTTTAGCACAATAAAGAAGAAGGCACCACAGTGAACAATTATGGTGTGACTGTTGATTTCTCTATTAAAGCCATTTTGGAAGTATTAAACCTTCTGAATACAAGGCCAAAGATTGCTTAGAACCAACTTGACACTTGTAGAACTGAGCAACTTAATAAACTATTGATAGAGAATAAAAGGATGGTGGAAGAAAAAGACAAGGCTGACTGGGATGCCTCTATGGCACAAGCACAAATTTACATGTGTGCCAAGGCACTCAAGGCCTTACAAGAGGAGAAACTCCAGGCCATACTTCAACACCATCAAATCCCAAGACCTGAAGGGCAAGACAAGGGAAAGACACCTATGGAGGAGCCACCGCCACCAGGAACTACATGAGTTCCACCAATTTTGTAATCGTAGGATTTTCTTTTGTGTTGTGCCTCAATTTTGTTCTAACTCCACATTGCAGCATGAATCCATTCTAGTCAGTCAATAATCCCATACCTATCCACTGTGTAATCAATGGAGCTTTTTCTCTTTGTAACTCGAGGATGAGTTTTCATTCAGTCGTGGGGGTATGATGAGTCATGAATTTGTTGGTTGTGATATCGCTGCCATGATATCCCACCTGTGATATCCCAATGGCTATGATATCGCTATCATGATATCACAGCCATGATTTTGCATGGGCTACGATATCGCGTACATGATATCGCAACCTTGATATTGCGTACGCGATATCGCAGCCTGTCGCCAATTCTATAAATAAGAGGCGGCTCTCCCTTGTTTCACACATAGAGTTAGACTGTAGCTAGACTCTGGTAGTTTTGTCCCTCCAGAGTTAGAATATTTGGCAGTGTCTACCCAAAGTGTGGTGAATGTAATTGTACAACATTCTTTATTCAAGTGTGACGTACTTGGACACGCACATGACTAGCAATAAAGATTGAGATTACTTCATCATTGTAGAATTCACTTAGTTTAATTATTTAATTAATTGTTATTTACTACTTTTCTAGTTAATCTCTCTCACCCTTAAACTCATGTTAAAATATGAAATGAGTACGACTTGATTACAAGCATTTAAGTGTGACTACTTGGTAACCCAGTAGCGTACCTAGGATCTGCGCTTGGTAATCCTAGTGGTAGTCATGCACAAAGTCCAAGATGTGTACAGATAATCAAGGAATGGATGCTCATTGCACTTAGGCTAGATTAGATTCTCTTACTCTTTCTCTCTTAGCTTAGATAATATTACTTTCCATTGTCTTCCGGAGTAGCATTAGGTTAGAAACCCATCATACACCTCACTCCGGACTAAACCATACATGATAAAGATAATACTAGTCCAGGTGGAAAGACAACAAATTGTGATCTAAGGCTAACTGTCTAGATGCCAAAACTAGTCCATCTATGGAGTTCGACCGAATCGTGTGTGTAACGCTCGTATTCGTATGATTGAGTGTAGGGGTACCTCGCCACTCATTAGTGGTGAACAGAAAGACCTTACCCATCCAAAAATCTATCTCTAAAATTTCAGCCAAGGTTTATAAGTTATGGGACTCTTTGGATGAAAATTTTCAAACCACTTTGAAGATTGCTAAAGAACGAAAAGGGCAAAATAGTGATTGTAATTACAAGAGGTGAAAAGAAGCTAAATGTGCCTACCAAAGAGGTAAGGGCAAAACTGCTATAGTAGAGGAAGTTGTGTTGTCTAACTCTGATAATGAAACCGGATGTGACATATGCCAATATGAACATCCAAAGGGATGTTGCCCTATGATGTCACACTTACAAGAGTCTGGAGTATATGCATTGAATCCTCGCCTAACACGTAGGCAAGCTCCAAGATGATTGCCTTATCCTCAAGGCAATCCAAGATAGTTCCACCAACAACAACAAGATTACTACCCAAGTTAAACTCCTCCACAACCTTATGAACAATACCAATAGTGGTACCAACCACAATCATGGGAAACCCTTATAGGCAACCAGATCCATATGGGTACTTTGTTAAGCAGCCCATCCCCTCTAGAATTTTTGTAAGTCATGCATCATTCCAGCATCATTATTATCCTCCAAAGTATCATCAAACACATTCACCATCTACTTGAAGGGAAAACCCATATTCATATCCTTATCATCCTCCACATCCCTCTACACCTACACCTCCACCTTTAACCTAATTACCTCATGCTCCGTCTATGTAGGATGAGGTTCCTCCACAACCGCAACAATGAAATGCTACAAGGGCTATACACTTACAACTAGTTTTTCAACCAAGTGATCTAAATAATCAATCAAGGAAATGATCTTTCTTCTAGCCCAGCAATCCTCTCCAACCCTTGCAACCTACTCTGGCTGATCATCCTACATCTCCATCACCCTCATCCTCTACATAAAATACCTTTGAGTGCCCTTCAAACTAAGTGCTACCTAGGATCTACACTATAATGCTAACCCATGTAGTTTATAATTGGATCAAGGCTAGAAATCTTCCTATAAAAAGATGTAATGCAGGAAGTCCACTCATCTATCTATATATTGTTGGACAAGAGCCATGCAAGGCTCTTATTGATTCTAGTTCCAGATTTAACCTCATCTCTCATTATATGTACAAGGCCTAGAACCTACCACCTCTTCAGGAAAGCAACATCCATCTACAATTAGTAGATTAGTCGATTACTATCCCTTTGGGACTAGTAGAGGACATTGTGACCATAGTTTGTGGGTGGTCCTATCCTACTAATTTTCTGGTAATCAAGGTGAACAACTACAAAGATGACTTTCCCATCATTATGCAAAGGGCTTGGTTAAGCACAAATGACACAAGAATGGGAATAAGAGATCTATCTTTAGAAATATCTAAGGAAAATGAGCTAGGAAAGATTGAGAAGAAGGGTATTTCATGCATTGTGTACAATGATAATGGCTGCAATTACATGCAAAAGATTTGGTCAATCAAGAGTATGGACATTAAGGCATGCAATCAATGTGCACAAGAAATTAACATTCAAAGGTGTCTATATGTAGCAACCATAAAGTAGGAAGGCACCCAATGGATAATGGCTAATTTAGATAGCAGCACAACATGCATGGAGCTAATTGAGAGCTTAACATATGAATATGTTGAAGGCATGGACAAAATTCAACAAATTCATTTCCAACTCTCTAATGAAGATGATGCTACCTATTGGGAAGAGTTGGAAATCCCTAATTACTTCAAGTAGGAGCCCTTAGAACTAAAAAATTTACTCACTGGTATGGAGTATGCATTTTTAAAGAACGGTAAACCAATAATCATTAATGTCAAACTTTCTCCTAAACAAAAAGAGAAGTTGTTGAAAATGGTGAACAAATGGTTATAAACCTTTGCCTGGTCATATCTTGAGCTAACTAGAATCAATCCAAGGATATGCTAGCATCATATCTACATCTACACCAACCTAGCCATGAAACCTAGAAGGTAGTCGCAGAGGCAGTTGAATCCCAAATTGAAGTAAACTGTCAAAGAGGAAATAGAACAACTCCTCAAGGTAGGGTTCATCTATCCAATTGTAGATAGTGAGTGGGTTAGCCCACTTGTAATTGTACCAAAGAAGGATGATAAATGGTGGGTTTGCATCGACTTTAGGCTGTTAAATGTGGCAATGTTTAAGGATCACTTTCCTTTGCCATTTGTGGATCAAGTATTAGACACCATATCTAGGCATTGTTATTATAGCTTTTTGGATGGTTATAATGGCTATAACCAAATCCAAATTGTACCTAAAGATTAGGCCAAGATAACATTCATGAGTCCCTAGGGAACTTTTGCATATTGTAAAGTACCATTTGGCCTATGCAATGATCCTACAACATTTCAACACTTGGTCCTTAGTATCTTTCAATAAAAAATTGGTAGTCATGTTGAAGTCTTCATGGATGAATTTTCCACTTATGAAGCTACCTTTGAGCATGCCTTGGATTGACTTTAGAAAGTATTAAAGAGATATGTAGAGACAAACCTATGGCTCAACTAGTAAAAGAGTCATCTTATGGTTCAAGAAGGCATTGTCCTAGGGCACTAAATTTCACAAAAAGGGATTGAGATAGACCCAGAAAAGATAAGGGTTATCCAAGGAATAACACACCAAACAAAGATAGTTAAAGATATTTGGTCATTCCTTAGACACACTAGTTACTATCAATGATTTATTAAGAATTTCTCTAAGATTGCAAAGCCATTGGTAGAGCTTACAAAGAAAGATGCACCTTTCATCTAGACCAAGGAATGTGAACATGCATTTCAACAATTAAAAGAAAAACTTATAGAAACACCAATCCTTTGAGCACCAAATTGGTTCAAACCATTCCATATCATTATAGACACATCTAACTATGCTTTGGGAGCAGTGCTCACATAGATGGACTATAAGAAATGTCTATATTATATCCATTGCATGAGTCAAAGCATCGTGGGAACATAGTTAAATCATGCTACCATGGAGAAATAATTAATGGTAGTGGTGTACATGCTAGAAAAATTTAGGTACTATGTGCTAGGTTACAAAGTATTTGTGTATACAGACCACAGTGTAATTCACTTCCTCATGAATAAGCCAACGATGAGCCCTCGTGTCATACAATGGCTTGTGATCTTGCAAGAATTCAATCTCACTATGGTAGATCAAAAAGGGACTAAGAATGTGGTTGTTGATCATCTCTCTCATTTAAATTGGAATAACAAAGAGGAAGAGAGCCCACTCTCTGATCAATTTCTAGACGAATTCCTCTTAGTAAAGTAATAAGTGAACAAATTCCTAAAAAAGCAATATGGTATAATGACATTCTCACATATCTTCTCACTCAAGAGATTCTACAATACTTGGATTTTAGGAAAAAGAAACAATTTCTTCATTAGGCCAAATACTTCATAGAAATCAATAGACACCTTTATAAGGTGTGTGCTCATGACCTAATTTGTTGATGTATCCCTCATGAAGATCAACTACACATTCTCTAGGATGCTCATGAAGGGCCTTGCGGAGGCCACTATGCAGGGAGATGCATAGCCATAAAAATCCTGATGGCAGGATACTATTGGCCTACAATCTTTAGGGACGCCCACTAATTTGTTAAGTCTTGTGAACGTTGTCAATGTGACGAGGGGATAACCGCTCACATGGAAGATCCTCAATAGTGGATCCAACCACTGGAACCTTTTGACATATGGGGTGTTGACTTCATGGGTCCCATCACACCCATGTCTAACAAGAAGGTGTATATTATAGTAGTAGTTGACTACTACACAAAATGGATAGAAGCAACAACCGTTACTAATTATACATCATCCACTGCTACCAAATTTATACAACTAAATATCATGAATAGGTTTGGGGTGCCATGTTCACTAATTTCTAATAATGGAACTCATTTCACCGGTGCCACATTTAGAAAATTAAGGTAATGCTTAGGGGTAGAACATAAATTAGCAACACCTTACCATCCCCAAGCCAATGGTCAAGCAAAGGTAACCAATCAAGGGATTACAAAAATACTAATGTGAACCATAAGCAAATATAGAAAGGATTAAAGTACAAAACTTAACGATGCTCTCTAGGCTTATCATTCAACTTGGAAACTTTCTATTGGCTATTCTCCCTACGAGTTAGTGTATGGGAAACTTCCAATGCTTCCAATCTAATTTGAGCTCCATACACTCTCAACAACCTATGATCTAAACCTTGACCTAAATCTAGCATAGAAAGAAAGACTGACCAACCTAAACATGCTAGATGAAAATCGCTTAGTGGCCTTATCCTAGAATGAGGTGAATAAGGCATTCAGCAAGCAACATCGTAACCTTAGAATCAGGAAAGTAAAACTTTAGCTAGGAAATAAGGTTCTTTACTAGAACCCCACACATGTATCCCAAAAGATAAAATTCCAAACATTGTGGGAGTGACCTTATACAATCAATAAACCTTTCCCTCTAGAGCTATGTTAATCTACAAACCTGACAACCCAAATAAAAAGCAGTTGGTCAATATCCAACAATTCAAACCTTTTCTACAACTAAGACATGCCAGTGTAAATACCACCTTAACATATTAACAACCACATTCTATTTTTTGAATCTTCTCCCTCCAACTCAGTCATGGGGGAGATGGGCATCCATGCGAACCATTACCATGGCCTCTTAGTTTTTCTACCTTTTTTTTCACATTTTTGATTTTACAAATTTTTTATTTTCAAATTTTTCTAATTTTACACCATCTTTAGTGCCTTTAAATTTTCTTGATTATTTTACACTTTCTTATATATTTTACTTTATGTTGCTTTCTTTTGTTTAAATGTGATATTTTCTCATTTTTTTCAAATAAATTCACTTTATTATCATAAGACACAATGCTTTTGTTGTTGTTTATTAATGATGGTTTGTACTTAGTGTGTGATTGTTGATGTCTAGTTTCTATTTTTGAATTTTTATGTCTAATGACTTTGACATGGTTTATTTTTCATGGAATAGGTAGCAAGTCCACATTATCCAACCATCCAATGAACTCTATGGTTTTTCTTGTTCTAGGAATTTGAGGTTCCTTTTCATTAAAGAAAATTTTCATTAATTTGAGGTTCTAGAATTAAGAAAGATTCAAACGTTTAAAAAACCATTTCAAGAGGACTCAGTACTCTTTGTACTCTTCTACTTCCTTGAGTGCTTGAGTGTTTTTCATGGACTTCTCACCATTTCACAGTAACCACTAATAGGAAGTCAAATAATGTTGTTGCATGGTGTGGTTCCTAGTTTAAAAAACAATGAAAAAAATAATGGAAATTCAAAGCACACTCCTTTGACATGAATAAGTCCCCGCATGTTGTGGTTCCCATTTCAAAAAACCAAAACAAAACAAAAACAATGGGAATTCAAAGCACACCCCTTGGACAAATAAATAGGCTACAAGCACTGGTTATGGAACTTGAATAGCATGCACTTATGCTTGAAGGTCCCCTCTAACTAAGGCCCTCTCTCTCACTTCCTACTTCCCTTTTCTTCTCCTTGTAGAATAGTGGTTGTTTTGTAGAAGCACTCTTGTGTCTCATGTGGGTGGATTGGTCTTAGAGTGGTGATGCAAAGTCACGAAAAGTAAATAGTTTTGGTCTAGACTGAGGATGGAACTTCTTAGGCCATTTTAACAACAAAATCCACAAGGGACTTCTTATGACCTCAACTTGGAATACCATTCCACCTTCTCTATCATCCATCCATGCTTCCATAACTCACCTTACTATCGTGTTCTCTGTTATGCTCCATGTCTTGGTCTAACATGTTGGGATTTTTGAATGGATTCTTTCAGATTGGTCTTTAACTTTTCATGACTATTAATTGACTGTGGGGCTCATAGACCCTTCATTTGAGGTTATGCAAGGGTAAAAAGAGCATGAGCTTGCTATGGGGAGGACCCACTTATATAGGTTTTAGCTTGATTAGTTAAGGTTGCTTAACTTTAACATCACTACAATCCTATATTTCATCTTTTTCATTGCATAAACTACTCAATACTCCTTAATCTTTTATTTCATTCATCCACTAAATCAATTTTTCTCCAATTTTCTTCAATTTTTTCAAATTTATGAGATTCAACATCTTCTTCTCATGTTTTCATACTATTGTTGATCTTCTGAGCTTCCATTTGATCCCAATTTCATCCAAACATTTCTCATATTTTAAAAGTTTGACCAAGTCAATAGTGGTCATTGACTATGTTGACAAGGCCTTGTCGACATAGCCAACCACATTGATGAGGCCTTGTTAACTAGGCCTCATTGACATAGTGCTTAGATCCTATATATATTGTCAGAAACTTTGGAATTTTTTGCAAATTGCTCATAACACACAGGGAATTTTTGCAATTTTTCAGAGACCCAAACCTTCCAAAGCCCATAACTTCCCAACCGTTTGTCCAAATCACTACTTTTTTCAATTCTACACTTATTGGAGGTAAGATATTTATCGTGGAGGCTACAAACCTTAAGGTTTTCGATGAAATTTTTTGAAAATTTTCCTAACTCCCCCAAAGGGTTAATAACCTTAACCATATATAAACATTGACTTTTTCCCAAGTTAACCCTTCCAACAACCTTTGGGATGAATTATTCATAATAACACATAAAATAAATAATAATTGGATTAATTAAATCAACCATAATCATAACTTAGCCAAGTATAACTATCCTCAAGAGTTAAGGTGTTCCAATTATTTTAAGATTACACAATGGTTACTAATCCATGTTCTTATTGTGATTATAGATGGCACCCAAACAAAAATGTCCACAGGAAGGAGAACCCTCACAACCATAGGAGAAATGACCCAGAGTTGGAAGGGGCCAACAAGAACAAGTCCAAGAACTACCAAAGGCAACCCATGTAATGGGACCTCTTTGGGAGGAGCCTCAAGTGGAATCTATTTGATAGATTCCAGAAGAAGAAGTGCCAACCAAAAAATCATAAAGAGGAGAAGTGCCTAGACCCATTCTAAGGCTTGAGGTCACATTGACTCAAGCCTGCCTAGACATCATTTGGTCCCAAGACATTCAAATATTAGTCCTTCAAGAGATCAACTTTGGGCCATTTTAGGACAAAGCCCTAGAGGATGTCAAGACATAAATGTAGACCTCTCCCATGTGGCTAGTCATCATGTCTAGTGGGGAATGGTACATGGGAGAGACCTATCTCTTCTAGAGAAGTCGAAGGCTGGGGTCCATTATCAAGATCAAGGACATTCAAATGTCCTACTTGGCAAAACCCATTACACAGGCACTTGGGTTTCTTAACATAGGAACATAACTAGCTGAATTGTCTACAAAAGGCGATCCTAAGGCTAAGAGGGAGTGGACTTAGCAATGTTATGGGGTGGATCGTAAGGAGTATGGTGCACTTACACTAGCGGAGTGAATTTATTTCAAGATTGTGGCCTATCACCTCAATCCAACGGTGAGGCCAAGCAAGGTGACTGCTTTCTCTACCCAAGCATGCACTACTCTAAGTAGGAAGTTCCCCGTTAACCTTTCACAACTATTATCCTTGGAGATTGAAAAATTTTTCAAAGAAAATGAATGTGGAAGGAAAACCTTGTCCTTTCCATGCCTCATCAGAAAAGTTTTCAGAAAGGTAGGCATTGTTCGCTACTCTAACGACACTCTCAGGCATGTTCCCTTGGCCTCATGGGCAAAAATTATGAAGGATAAAATGCCAGCGACAACTCAAGAAGAGGAATTGCCACCACCACCACCCACTCAGAAAACAACATCGGAGGCCAATGAAACCATTGAACATTTGTGAAAATTCTAAGAACAGCTCTTGAGTGAACAAGAGTAATAAGCAGGAATGAGTGGGGCAAATCCATTTGTGTATTGGCCAATGATGAGTCACCTTAATGAGATGGCCTAAATAGTTAGCTAGATGAAGAGGGGTGGCCCATTTTCTTTGCCCAAAGAATGCAGCTACCTTCAAGGTTGAATCCTAATGCTCAAGAGGTGATGGTGTCATTAGCAACACATCATCTATTCCTAAAAATCTCTAGGAGTGCCACCACTTTCTTGGTAAGGTTGGAGGAAGGTGAAGAGGCAACTATCTTGGTGATGCAGCACCATGGGTAGGAGACAACAGAAAAAGTGGTAGCTAATCATGTAGCTGAAGCACTGAATACACCCATAACATCTGTGCTAGATGTATCTGCACTCCAAGATGTGTAGATGTCCATAGGCATGATCAGTAGAAAGTTAGATGTAGCTCAACATGAAAAGTTGCTGGAATGACTGGTAGGAACTGGCCAACTAACTTCAAACATCTTTGATATTCTAGAGAACATCATCACAACCTAGTTGGAGCTCCTAAATGTAAGGGGAAGATGTATTATTTTGGAGAGGCAACTAGAAACAACCTAAGAGCAAAATCAACGCTTGGCTGCGGAGGTTTCCAAAATTCATGCCTAACTTTCAAAATAAACAATCCTTAGCCTAGCAATGATAAGAGATGAAGCTATCAAATAGCTTCAAGAACAATTTCAGAAAGTTGAGGAGGATACAGTAATGGTCATCTTTAAATAGTCCATAGCAAAAGCTAAAATGCACTCAATCAAAAGGAACTTGAATCAGGTGTGCTAAGAGAACAAATTTTTGACCCTACAAAATCATCACTTGCAAAATGTTGATGTGTAGAAAGATCAAATGTAAGAATTCATTCATCAACGGTATGAGAAACTTGCCAAGGTAAACACTAAACTACGAAAATTGGCCACGAAGAACTACAATCTATTAATGGACAAGGTATGCACCTTGTGCCAAAAATAGGTCATCGAGATCACCACCTAAAAGAATGAAGCGCTTAAATTTGAGAAAGTGAAAAATCACTACAAGGACCAAGTTAGTTTGCAAAAATAAGTGAATGAAAAATAAATCTAGATGGCAAAGGTGAAAATAAATGAAGTCCTCCAACAACTCCAGCAAGGAAGAGATATGTGGTAACACATCCTTGATGGGATTAACTACAACAAAGCGAAGATCCACTTAAAGGAGTTGCAAATTGAGGAGATGATAGAGTACATGGAGTTGGCCAATATTCGTTATGCAAACTTAGAAATGCTAACTACCAGACAACCATAGTTGGAGTTA
Organism: Gnetum montanum; assembly: GCA_015680685.1. Classification (NCBI taxonomy): domain Eukaryota; kingdom Viridiplantae; phylum Streptophyta; class Gnetopsida; order Gnetales; family Gnetaceae; genus Gnetum; species Gnetum montanum. Next base: position 108,418 of record MNCI01017230.1, on the reverse strand, counting down.
GAAAAACAAGTGGCTAGCTTGTATTTGCTATATGAGGCCTAGTTCAAACAACACAAGAACACCAAGCAAAATCTTGAGACTGCTAACACTAAACTCAAAGTTCTCAAAGGGTGATTTAGAGATCAATGATCTATCATTGAGAACCTAGCCAGATGAATGAATGACTACCATGAGTTAAAGAACATAGTGAAAGCATTCAACATTGAACACAAATAGTTTACTGTCTAGTTTGTCAATGCCAAGGAGTTGTTTCTAGTAATCCCGTGTCCTTAGGATGTGCCTGTTCCAACCCACATTGGGGAAGTTGCATGGAGGGTCCATGACACTAGGAATAAGGAGGAGAAAATGAAAGCACTATTGGATGCTTTCTACCTCCTGCCTAGAGTCATAGCAATAGTAGGACAACCATAGCCACCTCAACCATCGCCAGTGCATGAAGCTGGTGAAGGTTCCTTAGAGCTTCAAGAACCACCATTACTTAGGATTGTTTGATCTTCTCCAACAAGCTTCACACCATCAAGGAACATGTTTTCTAATTTTGAAGAGTTGAATCATGATGTTCAAGTTTGTGTGCTGAACACCTTCATTTTTTGTAATGTGTTGATCTATACACTTCATTTTTTGTCAAGTCAGTCAATTTGTTTTATGTGAAGAGAAGTCAAACAATAATCCCATACCTTTCCAATTTTGTAACAAAACTCGAGGATGAGTTTTCATTCAATCATGGGGGTATGATGAGTTACATTAAGCTGGCTATGTCGATGAGGCCTCATCAACTAGGCCTCGTCAATGAGGCCTAGTTAATACATCTTACCATTCATCGACAAGGCCCCATCGATGTAGTGTTAGTTTTCTTGATTTTTAGCTATAAATACACACTTGCAGTGACATTTATGGCATAGTAAATTGTAATTGTAGTAGAGCTATTGCATTTTTTTCATTTGAGAGTTAGAATTTTTTCCTGGAAGTGCTCGCAGCAAGAGTCATTGAGTGTATAGATCTTTATTCGAGCATTATTGTACCTAAGCATGATCGTGTGTGCAGTAATAAAAATGAGCTTTTTGATAAACCTTGCAGCAATGTGGATAGATTTGCTACTTTTTTTATGCCTTTACTATTCCTAATTATTTATTAAATGTTTTCAATTAATTATTAAATATTTCCTAGCTATTGCTTTAATGAGTCAATTAAATGAGATAGATTACACACATAAGTACGACTGCTTCGAGCATAACACGTATTTGCTTGGTAATCCCAGTAGCATTATTGCTTGGTATGTGCAGTAGCGTAGTGCTTGGTTGCCTAGTAGTGGATGCGTGGGTTTAGGATGTGCACGCAAAGTGGGAATAGATACTTATGTTAGGATTGATTAAATGATTAGTTAATTAGTTAATTTAGATTAGTTAATCAAATCCTTTTTTATCTATAATTTAAGCACCCAGCTATAAAACATAAAAATGATAAAAATTGAATGCCTTAGTTACACTTAACCATACCAATGAATGTCACAAGTGTAATTGGGAGGACAATTATTAACCTTAAGGCTAGATTCACTTTTTAAATGGCTAGTGCACTGGAAACAACAAAGTCTACGAAATTCAACCGGATCTCACATGAATGCTTCATGATTCATATGGTTGGGAATAGGGGTACCTCACTGCTCATCAGTAGTGATCTAGCAAGGAAACCATAAGTCACTCATTAATTAATTCATAAAAGAAAATTGATTCCTAGGGTACCATTGGAAAGACATGTTAGCCATGCCTAAAGGTAGGCTACTTCTAGGAATTCCAAAGGCCTCTTGAACTAGTCTCATTATCTAACTAGAAAAACATATTACCCATGCATGAAGGTACTCCTTTAGTGGGATTAACATTGACTATGGGACTAGAAAGACATGATACCCATGCTTAAAGAAACTCCTTTAACTAATGGACAAGTTTTCTCAAATTTTAATGTTTAGTTAATTAATCAATCAAAACTACTTCCTTGTTTTGTTTTATTAAGTAATGATGCTTTTATATGGTTGTGCTGGTCCTATGGTGGCAAGTTTAGGATGATGCAATGTGATGTCACTAGCAAATGTATGGACTTGATTTGAAACTGGGATAGATAGGTATGATGGTCATCCTAATCACAAGTGACACAAGAATCTATTATGGACAAGACAAGCTATATTATGTCTCAATCTCTGCAATTCATTCTCATTCCATTATTCACCTCATTACTGCATGTAGTTATGTGCATAATGGCTTGGTATAGTATAGTGTAGGATCCTAAACAATGTAATTGTATGTTGATTGGAACAAACGCATAATCTACATTTAACTTCTAAGGTGCCCATGAACATCTATAGAAGTGGTTATGCAAGGGCATTAAAGCAAGAGCCTACTTTGGGGAGTGCCCACTTGCATGAATTTTGTTAATCATGGTTTTGAACCAAAACATCACATCTTCAAGAACATCATGGATAACTTCTCTAAATTTATGCATGATTTTGAGAATACTTATCATTAATTTCAATTAATTTTTCATGCTTTTATATTGAAAAATCCTCCAAATTGAATCTTTCTTGGCCATCTTGTGAACCATACCTTTGATTTAGTTTAAAAACTTGTGAGCTTCTGGAGTTAAGCTCATTTGTCATGGGGGCTAAGGATGTGATATGGTAACTAATAGTAAAAGTAATAAAATGACTAAAACAACTTGATTCTTTTAGTTACTTAAGATCCTTGGGAACATTATTTTGTAATCATGTTAAGTTTAAGTGCTAAATTTATTTTAAATTTTGAGCTAACTAAGGATCCAAAAAGGATAAATCATTAAGGAAAATTACCAAAACTAACATTGATCCTTTGGTGATTGTAGATGATGTTAAAAGAAATTCCTAACATTGAAGGTCTCACAAGGAAAGGAAAAGAGGCCAAGAGGAGGACATGCCCATGGAAAAATAGCAAATACAAGAATTAAAGCTCAAATATCACATGTTTGTTGGCTAAAAACCCATGGGACAATAAGGATAAATTTTAGTCCATCATTCAAAAAAAATTTTGCATTAAAGAAAAGTACCAACATAATAATCAAGTTTCGAAAATCTACCACCACTAGTAACAACATGAAGATTCATTATTGATGGAATTTTTAAGACTTCTAAAACTTTGTAAACTTAGATGTCTATCTAGCCTTTTTGTAATTTTTTAATAAAACCTTTTAAATAAAATTTTATATTGCAACACTTCAATTTTGTAATGGTAGCCAATCAAGTTTGGATCATCCCATAATTTTTGTAATAGAACTTCGCCCATTTATATATAACTCAAGGATGAGCTTTTAGTCAGTCGTGGGGATATGATAAAACCTAATATGTCAAGTAGATGAGTCGTGGAGATATGATGAAACATTACTTTTTTAAGTGTATTAGTTACCTAAGATATCATAGGTGCTACATCGCATTTGCATCAACACATCGATGTCGACATATCTTAGTTGGCTACTACATTGTAGTTGTTACATCACATCTACTATATCGTAGATGCTACATTGCATCTACTATAACTTAGTTGCATTGATGCATCTTTGTCAATGTATTCAAATGAGTTAATGCATCCCCATTGATGCAGTGTTCTTATTTGCCTATAAATATGCAAGCATCTATGGCATATTTGGTACCATTTAGTCAATAGTATAGTCAAACTCTTTAGTTTTATTCTATAATCTTAGCAAATAGTCTGTGACTTCCTGCAACATGGATTTAAGTTAATTATATCGCATCTTATGTGAGTGGCATTGTACTTGGACACATTCCATCAATGACAATAAGATTGAAAATGATTCATATTCATTGCAGCACTTTGACTTGAAATAAATTTATTTTCAATGCAATTTACTTTTGATGTACTTAGTTAATATTTACATTTTTATCCATATTAATCAATTGGTGGAATGAGTGCAATTAGTTTCAAGCATAAACACGTATTTACTTACTAATCCCAGTAGCATTATTGCTTGGTTCATCCAATAGCATAACACTTGGTAATCCTAGTAGTGGATACGTGACTTCAGGACATGTAAGACAAGCTAGAAATGGACATTCATCATCCTTAGTGATGACTGACGAGGCACCCCTACACTCAACCATATGAATACAAGTATTCAATGCACAATTTGGTCAAATTCCAAGGACTAAGTGCCTATGCACATTTTTGGAACAAGGACGGGTTGGTTGATCGTTGTCTTCCCAAGCTTACATATATGTCATGATTATATGGTTAATTAAGCTTGAGGCATATGATTTTTATATCTTTTATGTTTTTATGTCCTGTGCTAGTAGGGAAGTAGAGAGATAACTAAGTGAATAATTTATCTTAACTACTCATTAACTAAGTTCTAACTAATCCTAACACTAGCATCCGTTCTCACTTGCCTTACACATCTTGAACTAGTGCAACACTACTAGGATTACCAAACGCTAATTGTTACTGGGTTACCAAGTGTTACATGCATGCTCGAAGTGATCGTACTGAGTGTAATTTAACGATTCTCTTAATTGATCAAAATGAATTGCTACGCTAATAACATAAATGTAAAGTGCATAAACTAAAATAAAATAAAATAAATGCATAAGAAAATAAAATAAAAGAAATGCGTAAGAAAACAAATCTCAAGTGCTGCAAGGATGAATTGAAGAGCTCATCTTTATTACCGTACATAAGGTGTACTTAGGTGCACAATGCTCGAATAAAGATTCGTCCACACGTAGACCTCATGCTGCTAGCACTTGGAAAATACTCTAATAGAGTACAAGAGTTTCACTACTTGATTGCTGAAAGACTTCCCTCCAATTGTGAGCCTGGGCACTATATTTATAGACTTGGGAGCAGCTACTCTAATAATTAGAGTAACTGCTCTAATAATTAGAATAACTGCTTCAATAATAACACTCTAATTATTAGAGTAACCACTCCAATAATGATTGCTGTAATAATTAGAGTAACTGCTTCATCATACCCCCACAACTGAATGAAAACTCATCCTCAAGTTTCTTACAAAATATTGGGAAGGTATGGGAATATTGACTAATTAACAACTGATGGTGGAATGGGATGATAGACTCAACGTGCCCAGTGAACAGATCAATAAGCATATTACAACATTAGTGTTCATGACCATTGTGGTGAATACTCGTACATAAATGACATCCAAGCCTTTATTTAACAGCTTGTAGAAGAAAATGAAGCATGTTGCACCAATGCTAAGATTGCACCTTCCGTTGTTTATCCATAGCCATGCCACTAGACTTGCTCCTTTCGTAAATGCTCCAATTCTGGTCCATCCTGAGTGCTTTCTCCAAGCCCAATCCATTGTTTGTATGATCACCAGCTGCACACACAACATAGTCACAAATGACCAATGATAGATAAACCACAATGCAGTTGATACCTTGCCTCGATATGAAGTGCATTGGCTAAGTTGTGGTTATGGCAGAAACTAGTTTGGAGATTTATCATAGGTGACTACCCAAGGTGTAGGGGTTAGGTGAATAGTAAAATGGAGAAAATTCAAAAGTTTGTGCTAGGGCCCCCATGACTAAGAGCAAACCTCCAATAGCTATAAGATGGAAAAATATGAGGAACAAGAAAGATGGGAAAAAATAACAACGGCAATGCCAATAAAATGGATGTCATGGATGGACATGAAACAAGAGATGATTGATTAGAGGAAATGTTTAAGGAAAAGAAGTTGATAATTGCATAAAAAAATGCCAGTGGGTCCTCCCCAAAGTAGGCCCATGCCTTTTATGCCCTGACAAACCCACACACCAAAGAGTCCATAGGATCTAGGAATGTCATTTGGAAGCAAGAGTTAAAAACTTACCCATAAGAATTCACCAAAGAAAAAAAATGCATCAACCAAAAATGGACTAATGATAAAACCAACAATGAGATGAAAAATGAAAAGAAAGATGGAGAGGAGAGAATGGAATGGAATCCCAAGAACAAGGTTGTGTAAACACCCTTGTGTACTTTATGGCTAATGTGACTGAGTAGAACTCATCCCAAATCCAGACTCAAACAAACCACATCCAGTGACCTTCCATCAATACACTTGACCAATCCATCCACCTAAAGTAACAAGAATGCTTCCACAGAAAGTTACCACCATTCCAAAGAGAGCGAGATGAAGAAGTAGGAAGTAAGAAAGGGCCTTAGTTAGTGGGAACCTTCAGGCATGGGTAACATATATTTTCAATTTCATAACCAGTGCTTGTAGCCCATACTACTTTATTTTATTATGTCTAAGGGATGTGCTTTGAATTCTCACTCTCTTTTTTTTGTTTTTTTGTTTTTTTTTTTTTTTTTTTTTTGCATGAGAACCACACTATGCAAAGACTTATTTTTATTCACTTAGCTTCCCGATTTTTGAACAATGTTAGAATGGCAGAAAACCCAAGAAAAAGCATCCAAGAACCCAAGAGAATGGCCAGCACAAATGCATCGAACCCCCTTGAAGTCACATCCTTTTCATCCTTTAAAAGTACCTAGTCACCAATTCATTAAAAGTTTAATTAGAAAAAAGGAACTATATAGTTCCAAGCCAAAGGAGACCATAGAGTTGTATGGATGAGTGGACGGTGTGGACTCATTGCCTATTTTACCAAAAGAACCATACCTTAATATCAGCATCATAATTCAAAGGTAAAAACCAAACATTAGCAATCAATATGATATAATTTAATCCACCATCATGAGCACTTATTGGATCATGAATAAAAGCAGTCAAGCAAATAAAGAAATAGTAAAAATATGAACGATGGTGTAAAATAAAAATAAAAAAAGTTGAAATAATGTGTAAACCAAAAATTCAAAAAGAACTGAAGGCCTAGAATGGTTAGCATAGGTGGCCATCTCCCCCACAACTGAGTTGGAAGGAGGAGATTCAAAATAGTGAGCAAGGATGTCCACTAACAGAGGTAGCATGTGTACTGGCTATTCTAAGCTCATGAAAAGGTTTGGTTTGTTGCACGTTAACCAACAGTTTCTTGTCTGGGCTCTCAAGTTTGTATATTGTCATGGCTCCTAGAGGAAAAGTTGCGTAAATGATATAAGGTCCTTCCCATAGTATTTTAAATTTAGTATGTTGTGGCACATGTGTGGGATTCTAGTAGAAAAACTTATCTCCTAGTTGATATTTAACTTTCCTAATCCCTACGTCATGACATTGCTTATTGAATGCCTTGTGAAATTTGTTAGATGATAGGATAGCTAGTTAGTTTTCATCTAGTAAGTTAAGAGTTACTAGTCGTTGTTTCTATGCTAGATCAAGGTCAAGGTTGAGGTCACATGTCGTGGATAGTGTATGGAGCTCAGTTTGAATAGGAAGCGTTGGTAATTTACCATAGACTAACTCATAGGGAGAATAGCCTGTAGGGAGTTTCCATGTGGAGCGGTATGCCCAAAGAGCATCATTTAGTTTAGTGCTCCAGTCTCACCTAAACTTGCTAATGGTTCTTATCAATATCTTCATAATCTCCCTATTGGTGACTTCTACTTGACCGTTCACTTGGGGGTCATATGGTGTAGTCAATTTATGCTCAACCCCTAAGCATTGCATTAATTTCCGAAAAATTGCACCTATGAAGTGTGTACCATTGTTTGAAATAAGTGCACATGGCACACCAAACCCATTTATGATTTATTGTTGAATAAATCGTGTAGCTATAGATGATGTATATTTTTTAATAGTAGCTACTTCAGCCCATTTTGTTAGGTAATCAACGGCAACAATAATATAAGCTTTTTCATTGGACATTGGTGTAATCAGTCCCATAAAATCAGTTCCCAAAATGTCAAAGGGTTCTAATGGTTGACTTCATTATTGTGCACCCTCCATTCTAGCAGTTATTCCCCCATCACATTGATAGCGCTCACAAGATTGAACGAAATAATGGGCATCCCAAAATAATGTAAGCTAATAATATCCTGCAAGTAGGATCTTGATGGCTATTTGTCTCCCAGTGTAATGACCCCCACAAGGATGCTCATGAGCATCTTGGAGAACTCGTAGTTGATCTATATTGATAAAAAACCATTGAACCAAGCCATCAGGACATACTTTGTAAAGTTGCCCATTGATCTCCATAAAGTACTTGGCTCAGTGAAGAAATTGTTGTTTCTTCTTAAGGTTTAACTCTTGTGGTGTTTTTTGGGTAAGGAGATAGGTAAGAATTCTACTATACAAGTTTGTCTTTGTGGGTGATTGATTATTCACTACACCAGCAAAAGAGGAATTCATTAGGGAAATGATCATAAATTGGATACTCATCCTCTTTGTTGTCCCATTGCAACCGAGATAAATGATCAACAACTACATTCTCGGTGCCCTTGCGATCGATCATCGTTAAATCCAACTCTTGTGAGATTACAAGCCATCATATGCTACAAGGCCTTACCATTGGCTTATTCATGAGGAACTAGATTGCACTATGATCTATATGTATATATACTTCATATCCCAATACATAGTGTCTAAACTTTTCTAGTGCAAACACTACAACCATAATTCTTTCTCTGTGGTAGTGTAGTTAAGCTATGTACCAGTGATACTTCTACTTGCATAGTGGATGTAATAAGGATGTAATTCCTAAAGCATAGTTGGGACACGTCAGTCATGATATAGAATGGTTTGGACTAGTCAGGAGCTTGTAGAATGGGTGTTTCTACTAGCTTCTATTTCTGAGTTTGGAAAGCTAATTCGCAT
>MNCI01017230.1:87586-98495 GCA_015680685.1 Gnetum montanum | reverse complement strand
TTTGATATTTTTAGGGAAAGATTGCAGATTCCTAGGCATGCATTGATGGTGCTTAGCTATGCTCTTCCCATTATGATTGGGAAGTCCCCCTTACCATTTCTTACCTAAATGACTAGGAAGTCAGCTCCGTACAACCACCCACAAACAGTGGTAACAATGTCTTCCACTAGTCCCAATGGAACAATGATGGACTGGTCAGCCAACTCTAGATGAATGTTGTTCTTTCTCAATGGAGGCAAGTTCTAGGCCTTATATATTTCTTGAGAAATCAAGTTGACACCAGAACCTGAATCCAAAAGAGCCTTGCACAGCACATTTCTAGTGATTTGTAAGTATATCAGAGGACTCCTAAGATCAGAGAATTTCCTGGGAAGGTGGCCAGCTTTGATCCAATTGGTGATGGCATGTGTTAGCATGACTGTATGCATTGAGTGTGGTGATTGAGTTGAAGGGGGCTTTGAAGTTTTGATTGATACTAAGGCATCTAAGGAATCAACTGCTTGTGATTACACGGGCTTGGTTAGACTATTGGTTCTAAAGAAAGGTCTTTTCTTCATGTGGTTGTTAGAACCAATAGTAGGTTGAGAGTTAACAACCCTCGTTGCATTACATTGCTATGGCTGGGTAGGGATTTCACCTTGCATTGCGGGAGTAGGTGGTAGTGGAGCTATTGGTGGAAGAGATGTAGCTGGATGAGAAGGATGATATGTTTATGGAATATCACCTCTAGAAGAGGGAGTCCCATAATACTCACAAGCTTGGTAGTGAGGTTGAGGAGTGACATGACCAGTAGAGTCACATGGGGAGATTAGTTGCTACATGTAATATCCATACGGGTCAGGTTGTCGGTAAGGATACTATTGCCTTGGTGGTGCCATTCCCCATGATTGTGGGCATTGTCACTGTTGATATTGCTCAATTGGTTGTGGTGGAGTTCCACTGGGATAATACGTTAAGGGGTGGTGGAACTGTCTTGGGTTACCTTGAGGATAAGTTAACCTTCAGGGTGTTTGCCATTTGTTGAATCGTGGGTTGAGTGCATACATCCTAGACTCCTACAGATGTGAGATTATAGGGCAACATCCCTTAGGATGGCCATATTGACATATCTAACATCCATTAACATTGTCTATTTCTAAATCCACAACCTCTTCAATGATGGCAACTTTTCCCTTACCCTTCCTACGTGCATGTTCAACTTCTCTCTTTTTTTTTCGCAATCACTACCTTGCTCTCTAGACTCCTCTACTATTTTAAGAACAGTTTGAAATCTATTGTCTAGGGAATCACACATTTGGTCTACCTTTACTAAAACTTCTGATGTCATCTTTTGGATAGGCAAAGTTTTCCTATTTACCATCTCTTCAAGTGGTGACTCTTCTTCATCCTCACAAAATCTTACTCCCCTCTTCCGAAGGAAAGAATCTCGGTTATACTCTTCCACACTTTCTTTCTTCTATAGCTCACCTTCTTCCTTAGCAACTTGCTCCAATAGTCTTTGAATTTGATGGAACCTAAGCTCAAATAGTCTCCCTTGAGCATAAGTCCCAAGAGTTTTTCTCGTTTCATGCCTAAGCCCATCCATGAGATGGTGCAATTGATCCTTTTATGAATAACCATGGCTAGGACAATGATGTAACAGTGCATAGTATCAGCCCATGACAGCATCCAAGGGTTCATGTCCTCCTTATTTCCAACCTTGGATTTGCTGTTGCAAGTTAGACACTTGGGAGAATGTTTGGTACTTATCATTAAATAGTTCTAACATAGTACTCCACTTATGAATGGATTCTGGTTCTAAGGACTAGTACCAGCTTTCTGCTTCTTTAACTAATGTTTGTGAGAACAACTTAACTTTTTTCCATTCATTCTCTATGTTTTGTAAGGCACACGCATCATGTAATACTTGTAAGTGATTCTGAGGATTAGCGTCATATCACCCTTCAAATCGTGGGATATTGTTCATATCTAATTTTTTGATCCTACTATCTTTCTAGTGCCTTGTTGGAATTCTAATAGTCTTAGTTATGTCTAACATACTTTGAGTAGCGAGGAGGGCTTCATCATGATTGTCTCGTCCATGGTATCTATGATGCCTACATTGTTTCCTACTCTCTCTTCTTCTATGCTGTGACTCTCTAGAGTGCCCTCGTCCCCTTTCCTAGTTGTTTCGTTTATGACTTCCACTTTGCCTACCTTTATCCCCATGGTCTTTTTCTTTATGATCATGTACAGATATTGAAGGAGAGGGTGAAGGAGATGATGAAGATGAAGAAGAAGGAGAACCATCACCATGACGGTGTCTGCTACCTTCTCTTTTGTGATCTTAGCCCCGATTGTGATTGCGATTAGAATGTCCACCTTTATCATGAGTTCGTGTCCCTTTTTCAAACCCTTTATGCCTATGGGTATCAAAACCTAGGTTATGAATAGTGGAATGAACGTTTTGATACACAACCCCTTGGCCAAAGTTAAGGGGAGGAACATCATTGTGTGGGCAACTGCCTGAGGTAGGTTCATCATTCTCATTTTCACTTAAGACGTTTGGGACATCCCGGGACCACTTACCCTTCAAAGACTTATGATGTCTCTCCTGTTGCAAGTTCCTTTGACATTTTCCCTTTGTGGGATGGTATTCTCTCGATTCATGGTCTTGCACAATGTATTTTGCATGTTAGTGCGGCATGTCAATTCCTGTGAGAGCATGAAGAAGCATGCTGATTGTTTCCTATTTCAGACCAAGGAAGTGAGGCGCTTTCGTACAAAGAAGGAGACATACTTGTCTATTCAGTGTGCAATGTATTCTTGTTTATTATTTTCTTAACAAACCCTAAGGGTTCGTTCCAATGATGTGAATGATTTCCTATGTTCTAGTTAGTGCATAAACAACTAAGTCCCTAGTAATGGCACCAATGATGAGCAGCAAGGTACCCCTACACTCAATCGTATGAATACGAGCATTTCATACACGATCCAGTCGAATTCTAAGGACTAAGTGCCTATGTGCCTTTCTGGAATAAAGACGGGTTGGTTGATTGTTGTCTTCCCAAGCTTACCTATATGTCACAATTGTATGGTTAAGTAAGCTTGAGGCATATGATTTTTATAGCTTTTATGTTTTTATGTCCTGCACTAGTAGGAAAGGAGAGAGATAACTAAGTGACTAAATTATCTTCACTACTCATTAACTAAGTTCTAACTAATCCTAACACTAGCATCCATTCTCACTTGTCGTACACATCCTAAACTAGTGCAACACTACTAGGATTACCAAACGTTAATCGTTACTAGATTACCAAGTGTTACACGCATGCTCGAAGTGATCGTACTAAGTGTAATTTAACGATTTGCTTAATTAATCAAAATGAATTGCTATGCTAATAACATAAATGTAAAGTGAATAACATAAAATAAAATAAGATAAATGCATAAGAAAATAAAATAAAAGAAATGCGTAAGAAAACAAATCTCAAGTGCTGCAAGGATAAATCGAAGAGCTCATCTTTATTGTCGTACACAAGGTGTGCTCAGGTACGTAATCCTCAAATAAAGATCCATCCACACTTAGACCTCCTACTATGGGCACTTGGAAAATACTCTAATAGACTACAAGAGTTTCACTACTTGACAGCTAAAAGACTTCCCTCCAATTGTGCACATGGGCACTGTATTTATAGACTTGGGAGAAACTACTCTAAAAATTAGAGTAACCGCTCTAATAATTAGAATAACTGCTCCAATAACAACCACTCTAATTATTAAAGTAACCAGTCCAATGATAACTACTCTAATAATTAAAGTAACTACTTCGATAATAACTACTCTAATTATTAGAGTAACTGCTCCAATAATAACTGCTCTAATAATAACCACTCTAATTATTAGAGTAACCACTTCAATAATAACCACTCTAATAATTAAAGTAATCACTCCAATAATAACTACTCTAATTATTAGAGTAACTGCTCTAATAATAACCCCCCTAATAATTAGAGTAATCGCTTCATCACTTAAGATAGGTTAAGATTTAATTTTATTTTTAATTAAATTAAATAATTAATTTCTATGTTATTATTTAGTTTAATTTAGGGCCCTGATAACATCAATAAGCATATGTTTTACTTTAGACTAAACCATATGTGATAAAGCTGCCACTAGTCTAAGTGGGAAGACAATGACTTACGATTGATGCTTAACGATCTAGATACTGCACCAGTCCCATCCACAAAATTCCTTAGTTAGAGGGAACATGTTTATTTTGGTTTATCCTATAATATTTTCAAAACATTTAGAAGTATAAAATATTTAACAAGTTGCCTTTTAAAAGTTGCAAGTCTACAACACCTAGTATTTTATTGAGTTGTTGGTATTACACACAGGCCCTAAATTATGTGTTAAAAGAACATCCATGTGTTGAAGTAAGCCATATATTGTTTTCTTTCTTAATGTCGAAGAATAAACTTCCCAACCTTTCTATAGCTATAATGAATAGGAGAGGAGAGAATGATCTTCATGGCAGCATTGCACATTTCTTACTTATAATCCAATGTATATCCTTCAACATATAAAACGTCAACGTAACAAATCATGAAGAGAATCAAATTTAATATCTAGCACAATGTTTCAAAATAGGGGAGTAACCATTTCAACAATAGAACAAGAAACCCTAAAAAGCTTCAGGTCAATATAGCAATTTATATATAAACAATCCAATCTCTAAATCTGTATTTAAATTTGATACTGATTTCATCAAGCTAACAAGAAGCCATGAAAAACTTTCATCAATGAGTAAGACTTCATTTATTCATTCTCCATTAGAACTAACTCTAACATGATACTCTGTACTCAATCACGTACACAAGCATCATATATACAATCAAACAAAAAACTAAGAAGCATTTAATTGATGAGTAAAACTTCATTTATTCATGATATGAAACCCCTTGTTCTCCATTAGAACTAACTCTAACAGGCATGATACTTTGTAATCACATATGCAAGCATCATATATACAACAGATAAAAAGCCAAGAAGCATGTAATAATACTTTCCTGAAACATGGGGCACAAACAATTGATTTACAAACAAATCTCATGCATATTTCAAAATCATGGCCTTCCTCTACTCCAAAAAAACTATCTCAGAGAGACCATCTTAAAAACAACATACTCCAAAATCAACTGATTCATGAATAAAAAATAGCATATTAAACATCCATATATGAACAAATCAAAGGGGGCCTTCTTGCAAAATAGAGATCTGTCCTTCTTTGAATAAAATATCCTCATCTAAAACTTCTATTCTTTTTCTCAATGAATCAACCTCAATTACCAGTGTCTTGTTATCCTTACTAAGCTGATCTGCATATTGTTGAAGATTGTCCTTCTCTTTTGAAACCATTGGCAATTCATTCTTCAAAGATGTCAATTCCTGTAAGTTTCCCTTCACATCATTTTGTAGTTGCTGGATGATATTAATCTTTTCTTCAAGCTGTTTTAGCAAAGATTTAAATAATTAGCATAACAGAACCCATAGAAATAGGAATGTTAGAAAAACTTATATTAATGCAAATAGTCAGACTCTACCAAAATCTTCAACTCCTTTTCTTTCTGAACTACATTTCCAAACATGTTTTGCAATTTCAAATTTTCATCTATCAAAACTTCTCGACTCCTCACTAAAGTTGCCACTTCTTCCTCAAGCCTTTCCAAATCACTCTCTCGAGAGCATAGCTTTTCCCGTAGAACTTTAGCGAGTAGGGTTTCAGCTTTAAGCTCTTTTTGTAGCTCACAAACCTGATCAAAATTCTACAAAAGCAGTTTGATTTTTTTTAGTTGGTTACCCCTGAAAGTTGATAGCTAATAATAATAATTCAAAAAAGTTAATTACTCTATTAATGCATCAACATGATAATTATAGATGATTGTCAACTCCTATTCAATTAAAGGCAAGATACCTTTGCAGAGTCTACATCTGAAAGAAGAGACTTCGCCTCTTCATAATCCTGTTTACTAGATATTTTACAGGATATCTGTGGCTTTTCTTTAAGTATTCCACTTTGAATTCTTATACTTTCCTTAAGAGAATCCAATCTTTGACCCAGCCTATGGAAACCCATCTCAAAGTTAACCTTCTCATTCAATCCTTCACATAATCCAGTAATAGTCTTCTCCTGTTCATTACAAAGTCTTTGTAATCTGACAAGCATTTTATGCAATTCATTATTTTTACTAGCTTGCTCTCTGTAGTTTTCATTCGTAAGTTTTTGATTATCTTCACCTTCTTTTGCTTTCTTGGATGTTTCGGAGATAGATTCTTGCAATCTTGCAATCTCACTCTCAATGTGTTCCAACTTCATTCTCAAGTCCTCTGCATTTTTCTCACATTCCCTTACCTGATATTTCAGGTTAGCCTCTCTATTATTTGAAGATAAAACTTCTCTCTGTAGGCCCACATTCTGCTCAGCCAAATCTCTTACTCTGTCTCTTAACCTTTTCTCTTCATGCTTCATTTTATCAAGCATGCTTGCCCAGTCACCTGATCTCCTATCTATCTCTTTTATGAAACTTGATTGAATATCATTCTTTTGATTTTCTAATGTCTTTGTATGTTCAGCCAATTCTCTTTCTGCTTGTTTCAACTTTTCATTAGTTGCATATCTTTCAATTATTCTTTGTTGGATTTCATAACATATTTCAAAAGCCAAATTCTTTTTTTCTTCACAAAACTTTCTTAATTTCTCCTGTAATAACTGTACATTGGGATCAAGTTTTTTAGCAATAACAATTTCAGAGCTCAAAGAATCTAATTGTGTAGACATCATTTTAGCCCGTTCCTGAGCCTCTGTTGCCCTCTTTTTCAGATCTTCATCATTGATGCTATTCATTCTATGCCTATCTAACCACAACTGAAATTGATGTGCTCCATCTTTCGTTTGATTGGGATGTGATACCAAAATACATGGAGATTGTCTTTCTTGCATCGCACTCATTGGCTTCTGAGGCTCATCTGTACAGTTATCAGAAGAACCTTCTAAATATGAGAAATATGATGATGCAGGAATATGCTCAATACCTGCATTGATACTAGTTTCAGGGACAATGGTTGATGTTGTATCGTACTTCAAATTCTTTTTACGTATACAACCTTCTGGAACTGGTTTCTTCTCTAACACTGTTCCTTTGCTCTTAGACCTTCCTGGTAAAGCCTTAATAATTCTCTCAACAACACTTCGTGCTACTTGATAGAGAGATGAAACAAAGCTGAGAGAAGATGACTTACTTTGTCCTTGTGGGATTTCAATTTGCACCTTGCCAACATTACCGGAGCACAACTTCGATTCACGGTCATTATCAGCATTTACTGACTGGGAACGTATAAGTTTTGTAGATTGAGATGGCATAATCTCTATATCACCAGCATATTGTGGAAAACTGGAAATAGCAACAGAACAGGACTCCATCTCATCATCAAAATTACTTGTCATTCAGCCTGAATTGCATCTAAGTGGCAACCTAGGAGGAGGATACCAAGGTATATTGGTGCTTGGTTTAGGCTTGTTTTTAGGTAGACTGCCAGATATATTGCTGCAAGTTATTGAGAAAATCTTTATTGAACTACCGGTAGGAACCGCTGTTGATCCCACACTGTATACGCAGAAAATTACAACTTATTATACAATAAAGATAATTGAAAAGCTTCAATAAATATTTCTTGGTCATTAAAAATATGAAAATAGCTTAGAATATTTCTAATGTAATCACTTTAAACCCAGTGCTTCAGCTAACTAACTTTTGTAAACTTATTTCCTATGAAAAAGAATCTCAAAGTATAACTTTATTCAATATTCTTACTATGATTGGTGACGAAAGCAATCGTCCCTGCCAGTGTTGTTTGAACTGCTTGCAGTGCTGCAGGTAAGAGATGCAGAAGAAGCTCTAGATATAACCTTGAACTGAATAATAAACGTTCAATAAAATTAACAACAACAAACTTTTTTGTTAATTATAATAATCACATAATAATTTAAAACATAGATCAATTATAGTTAAACATGGCATCTGCTAATGCTAGCAAAAAATATAGTATAAGTGAGAAAAATCTGAAAAGTACATGGAAATTAAAAATCCATGTCTAAAATTTATTTAAAAGGAAAAAGACAGTAATTACACACATGCTTTTGATATAGTCAAAATAATTTTTTCAATCAATACGACTCAAGTAAACTAAGGGGTCTTTTTAGCAGCTATTGTGAAAACAACAACCGAAGTATTAAATAATATTGTACTCTAAGTAAATTGTACTTGAAATTTTTAGAAACTTAAATGATGAGATCTCATGCATCAAGAAAAAGAATGTGAAGGCTAAGAGAAATACCGTAGAAACTGTAAAATAGAAAAATTGTTGAACAAAAAGTAATAGAAACTCGTAGCACTTGAAATTTGACAAATACCGTTCATCAGTGTGTTTAGGCAATGCGGGTAGGTAGTCGAAGCTGCAAAGGCAATGGAATGAGCATGCCAGTACATGTATAAATAGGGTCCCAACTTTTAAAATTAGAAAAACCGCCACTCAAATAATTAGAATAACCACCACTCTAATAAGTAACCATCACTCTAATAATTAAAATAACCGTCACTCTAATAATTAGAGTAACCGCCATTCTAATATTTAGAATAACTGCAACTCTACCACTGTAATAATTAGAGTAATTGCCACTGTAATAATTAAAATAACGACCACTCTAATGATTAGAATACCCACCACTGTAATAATTAGAGTAACCGCCATTCTAATATTTAAAATAACTGCCGCTCTACCACTGTAATAAGTAGAGTAACTGCCACTGTAATAATTAGAGTAACCGTCACTCTAATGATTAGAATAACCACCACTCTAATAATTAGAGTAACCGCTCTAATAATTAGAATAACTGCTCCAATAACAACCACTATAATTATTAGAGTAACCAATCTAATAATAACTACTCTAATAATTAAAGTAACTACTTCGATAATAATCACTCTAATTATTAGGGAACTGCTCCAATAATAACCGCTCTAATAATAACCACTCTAATTATTAGAGTAACCGCTCCAATAATAACCACTCTAATAATTAAAGTAATCACTCCAATAATAACTACTCTAATTATTAGAGTAACCGCTCCAATAATAACTACTCTAATAATTAGAGTAACTGCTTCATCACTTAGGATAGGTTAAGATTTAATTTTATTTTTAATTAAATTAAATAATTAATTTCTATGTTATTATTTAGTTTAATTTAGGGCCCTAATAACATCAATAAGCATATGTCGTACCTTAGACTAAACCATATGTGATAAAGCTGCCACTAGTCTAAGTGGGAAGACAATGACTTACGATTGATGCTTAACGATCTAGATACCGCACCAATCCCATCCACAAAATTTGATTAGGTCGTATGTGCATGCTTGTGATTCATATGGTTGGATGTAGGAGACACTTCGTTGCTCATCAAAAATGAATTAATAAAAAAATTAAGAATAAATAACTGTATCTAGGTCATGGTTCAAGGGTTCTTTAGGATTGTCTTCCTTTGGCATCTATTCCTTAAAGGCAGTCTAGTGTTGTAACCATGATTAGACCTAAACCTAACTAGAAGGGATGGCCAAGTCTCTTCCTATTCAACTTCACCCAAGTCTATTCATTTGCAATTACTTTAAAAGAAGAGTCTGATAAAAGAAATTTCTTTAACCTTAGTGTGACTGTAAAGCAGCAGCATCATTACCATTTACATGAAGAACATTTGTTGTGCTGAAGGATCTACTTGCGCAAGGAAAAATAANTGTGACTGTAAAGTAGCAGCATCATTACCATTTACATAAAGAACATTTGTTGTGCTGAAGGGTCTACTTGCGCAAGGAAAAAAATATAAATAAAGCCAAGTTTGACCTAGAAGATATCCTGATGCAAAATGAGGAAACATTTTTAAGGCTTGTAAGACTCCAAGGGAATTATGATTTCGCACATCACTTAACCAAATTCTTTATGGAAGTGTTGCTAAATATTCTCAAAAGATCATTGAAGTTGCTTTTCATTTGAAAATACTTATTAGGTTTTGCAACCAAATGGCATGCAGTTAAGGTTAGAAGAGACCCAACACTCGAGCAATTTTAGTCTTCAGAAACCAAATCACTTTGGTTTCATTTTTCACACATGATTTTTTAACCACTTTTCTAGTTTTCAAAACCTAATCAAAAGTTATTTCTTTTCCTTTTATTAATCTTAAGTGTAGTAGTACACCCTAAGACGTTGAACCGTACAGAAGGTATAGCAGTATCAAATTGATACACGCTCTCTCTCAAAATTTTAGTAGAGCGACGTGGATATAGGCTCTTATAAGTTGAAGCCTGTCAGCCTGCAAAACTCACCTTTCTAACTAACACCAACAGGAATCAATCTCATTAATTCTATTTGCTTATAACTGTTTTTAACATTTTTCCCTTGAAAAAGGGCCAGGAATCAATTTCATTAATTCTATTTTTGTTTTACACATTTTTGTTTTACAAATTTCTTTAACTTTTCTTGATTTTGTTTTACAACATCGTTTATACTTTTTCATTTCTTTGTACCAGTGTGTGTGTTTTATCCATTTTATTAAGTTTGTCATCCAATAAGTGCTCTTAAAGATGGTATGAACTATTTTCTATTGGTTGCTAATGTTTGGTTTTTATCTTTAAGTTATGATGTTTTTTTTTTTTAAGAAAGAGGTCGAGATTATATTAAAATAGCTAAAGTATGTTACAAAGATTACATGCAATTACAAGCGGTGGGCCACATGGGAAGGTCCAATAAGAGGGGAGGACCCCTGAATCACAGAAACTGCGAGTGAGATGATCAAAACAAAGAAAAGTCAAAACACCCGC
>MNCI01017230.1:5333-82829 GCA_015680685.1 Gnetum montanum | reverse complement strand
GGGGGGTTTGCTATTGAGTGGAAGGAGGTTTGTGGTTGAGGGGAGTGAAGTGGAGGGGGGGTGGTTGGGGGGCATGGGTGGGGGAGGGGGGGCGCATGCAACCTTTGCGGCCCATGGTGACCCAGTTGCCCCCTTCGAACAATTTTCGTACCGAGGCTTTTGGCCTCTCCGGATGCGACAGTCAACCTCACGATGTCCGGGTTTCCCGCACCACCCGCACCCCTCAGGTCGATCGGCCTGTTTGTTCACATCATGCGTAGGGGTGGGTTCCGTCCCAAGGTTCTCGAAGGTGACCTGGAGGGTCTCCTCCCCCCCAGGAAGCTCCAACACGACTTCCCAGACGAGGTCAGTCTTCGATAGGCTACGCCAGACGCAGAATCGTGCGAAGCCCATTCTCTCCATTGACTGCGTGACGCGGTCGAAGGCGATGAAGTCACCAAAAAAACTTGCCATTTCCGTGAGAAACTCGAGGTTTTAGAGCTCCTAGGGAACGTCGGCCACCCGCACCCAGACCAGGGCCCGAGTGAACAAGTCTGCCTCGCAATGAGCCCCGGGGCACCATGGGGTCAAGGCGAGTCCCCTTGCCTCGTAGAACCACGGGTCACCAAGCAGCACAAAATCTCGAGCCTGTAGGGAGGGAAGGACGAAGAGGAGAAGGTCCTCGGATAGGCTCCGAACATTGACATCCCCAACGCACCATTACTCCCTTGCCCACCAACGAATAAGGTCTAGGCGCGGGCGGGACCCTCAGGAGATGAAACGGTCGATGAGGCTCCTCTCCATTGTTCGGACGCCCTCAGTCGGGGGATAGTTGATCCGCAATCGCAAGGTGTGGTCGCTACGAGAGTGGGCCGCAATGACGCCAGTCCCCAACCCATTGGGTCTATCCCCAGCGGAGGGGCCCATGCCCGCGCCGACATCATCCGTGCTGTCAACTGTGGCTGTTGCTGCAGGGACTATCGTTCCCACGATGGTTGTTGCAGTAGTTGCTGCTGCTGCTACTGCGACTGCGCCTGGTGCTCCTGTGGCGCCGGTTGCTCTTGTGGCACCTGTTGCTCCTGTGGCGTCAATTGTTGGGGTGGTTGTGGGGTTGTGTGCGCCGGTTGTTGTTATTGCGGTTGTGGCGCCGGTGGCTGCAGTTGTGGTGCTGGGTGCGCTAAGTTGCTTGGCTTCCATCCAATCTTGTGGCCTAAGTTATGATGTTGATACTAAGGTATGGTTCTTTTGATATAGCAGGCAATGAGTTCACATCATCCACCTGTCCATAAATTCCTATCATTTCTCTTGGCTTGGAATTGTACAGTCTCTTTCTCAATAATAAGAACTATCAACGAATCGGTGACTAGGCATTTCTCAAGCTAAGGAAGGACTCAAGGATTGAAAAGGGTGTGGCTTCAAGGGAACTTGATGCATTTGTGTTGGCCATTCTCTTAGGTGCTTGGATGTTTTCTTCTTGAGTTTTCTTACTGTTTCGAGGTTACCCAATTATCAAGAAGCTGAGTAAATAAAAATAATAAGTCCTTGCATGGTGTGGTTCTCACGCAAAAAAAAAAAAAAAACTGTGAGAATTCAAAGCACACCCCTTAGAAGAAATAATCATTTGGGCTACAAGCAGTAGTTATGGAACTAAAATAAACATGTTCCCTCTAACTAAGGTCCTTCTCGCTTCCTATTCTCTCCTGCTTCATTTTGTCGGAATGGTGGGGGCTCTTGGGGGATGTATTCTTGATACTCAAGTGGATGGATGGGCCAAATGTATTAATGCGAAGTCACTAGATGTGGTTTGTTTGAGGCTGGACTTGGAATGGGATCTACTAAGTCACATTAATCATTAAATACATAAGGGGCTATACATCACCTTGTTCTTGAGATTCCATTCCATTCTCTTCTTTCCATCCTTCTTTCTCCATTTTTCACCTCATTGCCGATTATATCATTAGTGTATATTTTGGTTGACGCATTTTTTTCTTTTTGATAAATTCTTGTGGTTAAGACTTTAACTCTTGTTCCAAATGACATTCCCAAAGCCTACGGACTCTTTGAATGTGGGATTGTTAGGGCATTAGGGGCATGAGCCTGCTTTGGGGGGGACCCACTAGCATTCCTATTTGGTGCATCTGTTAACTTCTTTCCTTTAAACATCGCTACAATCACCATTTATTTTGTTCATTTCCATCTTTAACATCCATTTCATTGACGTTACAGTTGTCTCTTTTTCTCCATCTTCTTTGTTCCTTTTCTTTTCCTCCATTCTCTCGCTACTGGAGGTTCGCTCATAGTCATGGGGGTCTTGGTCCAATTTTTTTGATTTTCTCCTAGCCCCTACACCTTGGGTAGTCATCATTAGTATATCTCCAAATCCGTATCAGCCATACCACAACTCACCCAATGGACCTTACATCGAAGCAAGGTATCAATTGCATTGTGATTTGTTTACCCTTGCTAATATAAAACTGTGTTGTGTGTGTAGATGGTAATCGTACAACAACGGATTGGATCTGGAGGGAACACTTAGAATGGAGCCGTGCTGAAACAGTTACGCAAGGAATAAGATTAATGGCGCACTTACGGATAGACAATGAAAGACACAATTTTGGCGTTGGCAGCAACAGACTTCTCTCTCTCTCTCTCTTTCTCTCTTTCTCTCTCAACTACCAAATAAGGTTGGATGTCAATTGTATAAAGTGTTTACTCTTGCTATCGTGAACACCAGTTTTGTCATGTTCTGTAATGATGATTCGTTCACATGTCACCCCATTCACCATTAGTTTCATTTAAGTGAATAATCCCATACCTTCCCAATATTTTGTAAGGAACTCAAGGACGAGTTTTTATTCAGTTATGGGGGTATGATGGGACGTGATATCGCATGGGCCGCGATATCATGTCTTTCCCCGCGATATCGCGTACGCGGTATCACGGTCTGCTGCCAATTCTATAAATAAGAGGCAGCTCTCCCTTGTTTCTCCATCTAGATTTAGACCTTAGCCAAACTCTTGCCATTTTTCTATTCTAGAGTTAGAATAATTTCCATGTGCTCACAATAGGAGCTCCAAAGTGAACGGATCTTTATTTGAACAATTTTGTACCTGAGCACACAATTGTGTATAGCAATAAAGATGAACTGTTGGATAAACCTTGTAGTGCATGGACTAAGCTAATTAGGACTTTAATTATTGTTATTTATTGTTCATTATTTAAATGCTTTCTTAAGGACTTAATCTCTCTCAACCCTCAACTCTCATAGTTAAGTGCATTCAGTATGACCGGTTCGAGCACGTGCGTTACGCTTGGTAATCCTAGTAACGAATAACATTTGGTAACCCAGTAGCGTTGCATTGGTTCAGGGTGTGAAATGACAAGTGGGAACAGATACTGATGCTAGGTTAATTAAGGCATAGTTAGTTAAAGTTAGTTAATTAGTCTCTTCACTCTTTTCCCTCTCAGCATAGGCAACAAAACATAAAAGATATAAAAATCACATGCCTCAAGCTTACTTAACCATACAACCGTGACAAATACATGTAAGCTTGGAAAGACAATGACTGATTAACCTTAGGTGTTCCATAAGGCGTGTAGGCACTTAGTCTGCGGAGTTTGACTGGATCGTGCATGTAACGCTTGTATTCGTATGGTTGAGTGTAGGGGTACCTTGCCACTCATCACCACTCATAACCATCAAATGACTCTTTTCCCAACTCAATGTTAAATTTTTAAAACACATCTAGCTAAGACATGTTTGAGATGTTGCCAAGTTACATCATAAGTATTCCCATAGACTGAAAAATTATCCATAAAGACTTCAACATAATCTTCTAACGTATCAGAAAATATTGAGATCATGGCTCTTTGGAAAGTAGTTGCTACATTACAAAGGCCAAAAGACATTCATCTATTAGCAAAAGTTCCATAAGGACATGTAAAAATTGTTTTATCTCGTCTTTAGGGGTAATTGCCACTTGATTGGAACCACTAAATCCATCCAAAAAATAGTAATATTCATCTCCCTCTAACTTTTCTAGAATTTGATCTATGTATGGTAATGAGAAATGATCTTTTTTTTTTGAATTATGGTTTAACCTCCTATAATCCACACAAACTCTCCATTTTCCATCCCTTTTTTGGAACTACAGTAATGAAGCTTATCCATTCACTATCAGCTATTAGATAAATAATCTCTTCTTTCCAAATTTTTGAAATTTCATCCTTAATAATTTGTTTTAAGGCTAGATTAATTCGTCTTGGGGGAATTCTTACTAGTTTTACATTGTCCTTTAGATAGATATGATGTTGGTAGATGTTGATTGAGATTCTTTGGTGAAGGTCCTCATAACTCCTTGCAAATGCCTTAGAGACTTTCTATGCAAGATTTCTAATAGTTTTTTTCTTGCTCATTTGTAAGTTGGGAATTTATTATTAATGGTTTATTATGATTTAGGAAAACATACTTAAGTGTACTAATTAGTTCTTTAAGATCTAATGAATCTTCATTTGAAGGTTGAATTATTTCTCTAATATTCCCCTAGTTGAAATTTAAAATCTAGTCAAGGAGATCTTGCTATTCCCTACTTGAGGGGTGTAAAGGTCCTTCCTCAAAAGTATTTAACACTAAGGTTTTCCTATCTTGTGCCATTGCTAAAGTGGGTAGACTGTAGAGCATTCTTGCTTCTTTCAAGTCTACCTCTTCTTTTACCTTATCATATATATTTAGTGTAAAAGTAAGATTAGCAAACTAGATTAACTATAAGTCAATTGGGTACTTTCCTTTTTCTACCTCAATTATCAAGTCCTCTACTATTCCTATTGGTTTAACATTTGATCCATTAGCCAATGATATTATCATGTTTCCTCCTTTGATATCCTCATTATTAAGAATCCTAGCCATTTCAAGGTGCATGATATTAATGTTGGTTCCTATATCCAATAGGGCATTTTATCACTTGGCCATTTATTTTGATTGGGATGGTAGGGACTCCTGGATCTTGATATTTTGGAATCTCATGACTTTATATAAGTTTAGAAAGATTGTTAATTAAATAAACTTGTTTAGGGCTTTTTTCTTTCTTTTCCTAGTACATAATTTCCTTAATTATTTAACATAAATAGATTTGTCTTTTACTTCTTATTTCAAAGGAATTTGTAAGTACAATTCATTAAACATTTTTTTTCAAATGGGCTTTAGGTTGAAAATCCTCTTGTAATCATTTAGGAAAAGGAGGTAAAACTAATTGTTTAGAGAATAGTGGTTGTCCTCTTTCCCTAGTTGGTTGATTTTTCTGATCTAATACTTGTGGCTATACCTCCTCTTATGTCCCCACCTCTTGAAATCTCACCTTCTTTTAACGTTTAGGTTCAATTGTTTTTCCACTCCTTGTGGTAATGGACTATAATTATTCTTTTCCCTTTCTTTGAGATGTGGGATTGGGTTCAGGTTGGGATGGTAACTCGTTTTTAGTTAACCCTAAAATTTTCTCCTATTTTCACTTATGAATTGTCTACTTTCTTCTATGAAGGAAGTAAGGTTTTTGGTGAGTTTATCCAAGTGTTCATTAGTTGGGTTTTTGAATGACCTAAAACTATTTTGAGCATACTGTTGTGGGTAAAATGGTTCGTTAGGAAAGTTCATTCTTGGTTGGCTCTTATATTGTTGAAAAGGCTTTAGACTACACAAATGTTGGGGACTACCACAAATGTTAAGGCTGAAAAATTGAAACAAAATACTGTGTCCGCCATCGGCAACGATGTTGCTGAACCAGAAATAGGCAACGCCAGTCAAGCAATCCGCATGGGGCGTTAACAAAACACCTCTCCTGCCAACGATAGGTGAGCTTTGGTTGGTTTTTATTTGTTTTATTAGGAAAAACCTAAAATTTGCGACGTGAATAAAGCGGCGCCATTCTGTTGTTATTGTCTTTGGGAAACGTGATGGACCTTGCATGGCTGCCTCTGGCCCCTTTGCACAAGGCCAAGCTTCTGTCTGCTGGTTATACAACCCTCAACTCGCTCTGCAACATTTCTCACATTGATCTTTCTCGCGGTATTTGCCTTCACTCATTGCACTTCCTTTAAGCTCTTAGGATCAGGAACTTGCCGTTATTTATAAATGCATTTCAGCTGTGCTGGCTCGCTGGCAGAATTTTAGCTGCCTGAGCGTTATTTTTTTCTGTTTCTTGAACATTAGTATTATATATGTCAATGCATACATTGCAATGTCAGTTTCGATAATTTTTAGGGCTGTCAGACAGCTTGTAGATGGCACATTATGTTTCATTGTCACGCTTTAGGCTTTCCAGTATGTCAATCTGGCTGTTCAGGTACAGAGCCTATACTTGCAGGCACATATACATACATATGATTCATTTACTGCAAATTGTGGTTTTGGCTTTACACTGATAATTCTGGTATGTTCATGTTCCGACTTCATGATAAGGCGGTATTGGACAACACTCTCAATATACTAGTGAGATACAAATGGATGACTGGTTCTACTGTGCCATCCTACTACATAACATATCTTTTTACTTGTATAGATATTTTGAAGGAAGTGTCCATAGTTGCAGTTTAGTCATCTACTCTTACAACTATCTAGATAATTGTAAAATCCTGATATGTTTCCAATAAAAATTCCTAGTGAAAGTTTCATATCGTTCCCTATTGGATCTTGTCTTTGTTAAATCAAAACTTAATTTCTTGATTGATAGCAGTTTTGGGATGCAATTACTGAGCAAAAATTTTAAAACTTTTTCTTTCTGTAGTCAGCTATTGGTGTTTCTGCCGAGGAATCTTTAGAAATTTTGAAGATGGCATGGAATTCCAAAGGATCTAGCACCAATTCTGTGCTTACAGGTAATATGACATTATTTTCCTGCGATAAGGATCGAGAAGGGAATTTCATTTCTATTAAAATGTCTTGAATTTGGAATGAAATGGTCTTTCTAGCATGAGTTAGAAATGCTACATGGTGAGAAAACAATGATTTGGTTGCTGGAAAGCAACTAGCATGATAAATCCTATTTTAAGTAAAAGAATGTTAATAGCTTGTTAAAGAGGAACTTTGATTGTAACATTTTTCTATCTAAAATTGAGACCTATAAGCTTGCATATGATGGGACTAAAGATGGCCCTTGTGGAACACTGTTTTCTTATTTGCATGATGAGTTCTGTTTTTTTAATACAATGTCACAGAGAGATTCAACTGTACTGTTTTCTTTCTGTGCTTTAAAGCAGCTTCTTATAAATGGATGATTTCACATCTGGACACAATTTGTAATAAACTTGTTGTAAGAAGAAGCGGATGAACAAGAAAAAGTTCTATTATTAATTGATAAGCACATTTCATGTATTTAATACTTATAAGGGTCAGGTCACATGGAGAGCTTTTCAGTGGAGTGGACTTGCTTATCATCATTAAAAGGATAACGAAAAAAAAATACCTTTATGGTGGTTACATGTTAACCATGGTGGGTGGGTGGGTTTTCTGAATTCATAAACATGTTTGATTTTGCAAAGAAAAACTCTCCTTTGGATCAATTTTGAGAGTTTTGAGGTAGAAAAGATCTGTAACCGTTTTCAATGGCTACACTCTATACCTTGCCCAAACAGGCCCTAAAGTCTGACCAGTTTCTAAGATACGTACAAAAATCCCTTTTGGATGACCCTTTGGGTATCTCAAGGTGAAAAGCCCTTCCATGTGACATGGCCTTGAGAAATAAACTGAGACAAACCAAAACATGTCCTTGACAACATTATTTAGTTTAGACTAAGCAAACATTAAATTAAGGCTGACTTTTCATACAAAAGGGAAATAACAAGAAATACGTAAGAAAGAGAATTTTCATGGGGACAAATTCATGTTTCTGTAATTCTGATGATGTGCTTATTATCTTTAAAAGAAACTTTGTGGTTTAGATGAAAAGTAGTAAATGGAGGTATTTTCACCTTAACAGGCCAATAAGCTTCTATTGAATTTCAATATTAATCCTTAGGTAAGTCCTAGTAAATCAATGAACATTATAAAGTCCAGCGAGCTTGATTGGGAAAAATTGAAAATGCTTTCGTAGCATTTCCAAAGCTTTTAGCATCCCCTTGAGCAATGCTAATTTTTTGAACCAAGCTTGATGGTATCCTTCTTATGATTCTTTGATTTATGCAGCGGTGAACAAAAAATAGGAAGCCCTCCAAAAGAGGGCTGAAATTCTGCGTTAAATTACATGGAGAAAATTTTGGATGCTTCACTTTATGAAATTAAAAAAAAAAGTGTCTGCTTTTGCAATAAAGGAATGGATGCAAGAGCTGATTAAAAGAATTGTTGATTGCATTGTCATGACTTGTACATTGCACATATTTTGAATTAATTAAAAACTTTAGGTTTTGACCAGGCTATTAATGCATTTTTTCATTAGGAATTGATGATCTTTTAGCAATCCTATCCAAGTGATTCCCGACTAAAAAGCAATATTCACAAGTTTTTTGGTTTTTACTTTATTTTTCAAAGGAAAAGAAAAACCTTTACATAATGAGAATATCATATCAATTAACAAAAGAATGGCATTTTGCAAGTAGATATTTGAAAGAAGAAAATCATCTAAAATTTCAGATAATACTCTTCAAGTCTTATTTACATGATATCTTTCTTAGGAGTAAGGGGAAATAAATATGAGATTCATCAATCACTAGGTATTTAGGAACTATTGTCAGATCTCCAAGGAAGAATCGTGAATCTACCTATTCAAAACATTTTCCAAGAGGGACTTTTGCCAAGAATATATTACATCTTTTTATGGGTTTTGTAAAGGAGTAATGGATAATGTTGATAAATAGTAGATGCTGTATATCTTCCACATTACATAGACTTGTTGAAGTAGTTCAATTTATGGTTGTAAGCAAAATAGATTGTGCTACATTTGGAGGGATTTTTCAACCCTATTCAAGTTCAAAAAATTGTTTTTGTAACCAACAAATAACTGGTCTTGTTTTGGCAGCTAATGTATATATAATTCAAAGATGCGTGGTCACATGCAAACAAGATATTCGTCATGGATATTGAAATAATATTTCTATGAACCTCTTTCATTTGCTAATGTCTTTTTTGGATTTGTCAATCCCGTTATGGGTAGAATCTTAGTTGCAAAGATCTGGTCAAATTAGGGGAAGCAATAGGTCTTATTTCAAGCTAATCTATTCAAGAATTGGAGACTCAAGCAACAATCATGGCGTTTCATATTAGTGACATTTTTATAAGTAATATTGTAGAAACACTAAGAGCTCTTTTCAATGAAAGTGTTCCTTAATTGAAATTTGGTTTGTTGTAAATGTATTTTTTTGGATACCTTGGATGTAGGTATCTTAAAAATTATTTATAATTATTGATGACGAGGTAGATTACTTTTTTATTTCTTTTAATATTTGGCTTTTTGTTTAGGATTGCCAATATGTAGGATCATAACAACTCATTGGTGATTTTTGAATTAACTACTATTTGTAAAGGAAAAGGTCCTTAAACTTGTGCATTTGGGGCTCAATGGAGAAACACAGTGGAGTACTTTAGTCTGGCATTGACATAAATATACATGTGGTTTTGTTCATTTTATGCTTGGGATAGCTGAATTGAGGACATTATGAGGGGATATACAAAGCAAGGGTAGTACTGTTTCTTCCTTTTGCTTGAGATCAAAATTAAATAACTATTTCAATTTTTCTTAATAGAAAAATTCTTTCAACTCTTGTGTATATTAAAAGTAATTTGGTAACATTTACTCTTAATCTCCTAAAAAACACTTGTTTACTGTTACTATTAGTTGGTACATTACTTCCTTAATTACTTCTTGTAGAACAAATAGTGGAGTTTCTTGTCTTCTGTTGAATAAAAAGTTTCACAAGCCAATGCCTTTTTTGCATTTAATAATATGTTTAAACATTATGTTAACCAATCAATTTTGATAAATTGGATAAAATTTTTTTGCTCTTTCTTGTAGTATTTTGCCTTGACATGAGTTTTTGGTAGTGATTTAAAATAATTTTCACAAAGGCCAAAAGTCACTTTTAAAAAAATTCTATACTAAGGTGGATCACTAGCATGAAATATCTCCCTTCAAACTGTATATATTACTTTTATCAAACATAGTTTTCAAGAAAAATTTGTTTACATTGATGATGTCTATTTTTAGTAAATCTAAGTGCTGCTTACTCTTTGTTGAGTAACCATTTTCGTGCTTTTTTTTGTTATAATGGGAAATCTTGTACTTTCCAAGTCTATTCACAAAGTCCTTAAATTTAGAGTATGGAAAAACTGTTTCAAATCATTGCTAGTTGGTTTAAATGTATTATAAGAAGTCAAGGTATTTTTTAATTGTTTATTGGCACAAACAAGTGGATAAATAATTTCATTATTGAACCCTCGACATTTTTCTTCTAAATGGTAGTATGCCACAGTCCCCGTACATAATATTTACTATAAAGTTAGATCTTCCAATGTTTTTGGGAAAATATTTGACATTATAAAATAATACAAGGTTCAGGTAAGAATATACAATTCTTACTGATGATCTTTAATTGGGACAACATTTACGGTTGCTTGAATGATGTGATATGTCACACATTTTTACCTTTACTCCTTTTACTAATACTTCAGAATGTTATAAATTGTGGCCAATACCAAATATAAATAGTGATTTCAATTCTAAAGGCTAATTGTACTGTGGGCACTTTATGTAAGGTAGAGTTCAGTTTTTTGGGTTAATGTTAGAAAAGCTGGCAAGTTTTGTTTTCTGTCACTCCACAAAACTTTATGTGAGATTTACATTTCTTATGGCTTCTTGTAGGTTACTTTAGCATTTGGTGATGATTTTTTATGATCAGCTGAATGTGATTTATATTTTTACTATGCCCTCAGGTGGCACATATTGCAAAGCTCAAGCTCAAGCTAGAGCTAAATCACATCGACCGATATCTTGTAGATCATTTCAAAATCCGTGTGGCTTTGCACTGATTGATTGGAATAAATTTGCTGAAAGATCTTCATTTTCATGCTTTTGTTTGACTGATATGGGCTCATCTGATATAATATTTTTCTACACAAGCAGCTGAATACCAGACACCAGACTGGAAATATATTTTCCCTATGCGGCAGGGCAAGTGCAGACTTAAACCTTGAACTTAGGATTAAGTAGAATGCAAGTGAAGATTTAGTGACTCTCACGTTACAACCTCAATTGCCGTACCCGTGTTGAAACATATAAAGTATAAAAAATACTGAACTCGTAACATAAATGAATACTTATGATATAGTTTAGATTCACAGATACAGTATTAACATGCTTCTGTTTTAAATTGATCCATGCATTACTAGCACATGTGGTCTTTGGAATTTGGAAGAAAAGATATATCTGAATGTTTGAGTTCTGAATGGTGGTTGGGTGTAAATATTGGAAAGAGTGTGACTTATAGAATGAATTTCAACTACCTACTGTAAAAAATGGGCTATATCAGAAAGCTATGAATTTAGGTTATGAATGGGTTGACATCATAACGGTGATAATTTCAATTATTTTTTATTGCAATTTTCTTAAAGATTGGACATTTATGTTAAGTTCTTGATCATTATTCTTGGTGATGTCTAATATCCCAAGAAATTCTAGCTACATTCTAGAATTTTAATTTTAATTAAAATATTCATCTTACATGTATGTAAAGAGATAAAATTCATGTAGACGTCTCTAATTCTGTTGACATTTTTTAAAAGCTAGACTTGCTGCGCTCTTATTTATTTTTGACCCTCATTTATTTGGATGCCATTCTATTTTTTTTTTTTTTTTGACAGGGGCAAGGACAACATGGGATTTGCTTTGCCAGGAAACTTCTAGGAAAAGAATTGTGACATTTTGTGATAATTTGTATGAGTTGCTGGGAGGTGGAATTTGTCCCAGGGAAGTGACTGAGCTAGGTATGGGATTGCATTAAAGAATACATTTTCCAATACAACTTAATTTTAAGGAAATACCTAATAATATTTCATTTTTGAAGTATTTATGCAGGCTTATTGTTCACTCGGGTTTTTTTAAAGGTTACAAATTACTCGTTAGTTATATGAATTCTTATTCATTTTTCAACAGTTGGTGTACCAGGCATTGGCAAAACTCAGCTTGGGTAGTGTAACATCATACTCTGTTGTGGCATTAAACATCCTTTCTTTGTCTCTTTGGGGACTTTGTTTTTACTTGTTCAAAATAACATCTTTTTGTTGCTGACCTTGACTGTTCGACAGGCTTGCAATTACGTTATAGCTAAATCTATGTTGGTCTTGATGTATGCTATGTGGTTGCAGAATTCAGTTAGCTGTAAATGTCCAAATTCCTTCAGAGTTTGGAGGCATGGGTGGCCAAGCTATTTACATCGGTAGGGTATTTTTTTTAGCTACCTTTAAGTTTAGAAATTTTAAATTCAATTCATATTTGGGTTAGGTTGTGTAAATGGTATGATGTGAGGGCTGTGTCATTTATTTTATTCTTGTTTTATTTTTTGTTCAACATAATTGATGTAACCTAGATTATATGTAGAATATTCAGTTTTACTGTGTTAATCTTATCTGCGTCATATGTTTGATCATTTTTTGAGATTATTAATTTTTTTTGGTTGCAGACACAGAGGGTAGTTTCATGGTTGAACGTGCATGCCAGATTGCTAAGGCATGTGTCAACAGGCTAGGACATATTGCCTCCAAAATTGAAGCAAAAGGTGCAGAGTATAATAAGAAACATCATGTCAATGATATTTTGGAGAATATTTTCTATTATGAGTTTGCAGTGCTATAGACCAAATAGCTCTTATAAACCGTTTGGACTCATTCCTTGATGAACATAGGAGGGTAAGGTGGTTTCAAAACCAAGATATTTGATTTATGGTATTTTTTTGACATCCAGATTTTAAGTTTAAAATAGAGAATTGGATGTCCACTTGTCACTCTTAAAGTATCTAACTGCTCTCTTATTCCATTTGATCTAAGCATCCTTCATTTGATATTTACATTTGTTTATTATAAGAATACTTATCTGTATGCAACATGTTCACTCTTATTTGAAATGGATGGTTTTTCTCTAGTACAATCTTCAAATAGCCATGGCCATATCCCTTTAGAAGGATATTCTTCATCATTGTTTTCTAAAATTAGAAAAACATTTATCGATCTGATGATTGGGCTAGTGACTGGAACTAGAATTTGAAGAATATATGTAGATCCTTTAACTTATATATTGTTGCTTACGCCCAATACAAGCTTTGTATCACCCAAGACTGAAGTTTTGACCAATTACATAATAAAACCAGTACCTCTTTAGCAAACATAATAATTATTGAAAATTTGGGTCCATAATAGTAAGAATTATAACCATTTAGTACTTGAGCTTATAAAATTTCCCGAATAAACATTTTTTGTAATTTGTGAATGCTTATTTTATTATGTGATGGTTAACTACTGTTTTTTCTACGGCTAATCTTAGCCACTGATTATAGAAAACAAAAATCACCGATATCTATTGATGGATGGTTACCTTAGAACCGTAGCTACCAAATCCTTCTGCCTGCAAGGTTAACTTAGCAAACGAAAGCTGGATGTCAAATGGGAGCAGGATGCTTGTAAGTGAGAGAATGAGCTTGAAAAGCTTAATAAAGGCCAGGTTACAAACAAGATTACATTGTATAGCATCCTTGTTCTACAACACAAGACTGACATCCAACTTGTATAAATGACTTGTTCCTAAATGAAATCCTACTTTCATGAAGAGATTCTTTTTCACCGATAACTTGAGTTTCTTACACACGCATACACACGTATACTTGACTTGAAACTCATGACATTTTTCCTTTAATATTAGTGAGATTAATCAGTTACAACTAAAAGTTAATTTAAATTTTAAAGTACAACTTGAGTTGACTAATGGGATCTTTAACGTGAGTTGTTGGACTTCTAACTCAAAATATTGATACTTCTATAACAAAGTACCAAGTGCAGGCCTTTAAACAAGTAATACATGAAATAAGCATGTAGGTAGCCATAAATTGTTGGGAGCCGTCATTTCACATTTACATTTAATTTAATTTAGCAACTAATAACAAGGCGACTCCTAAAATCTCATTATGAAAGTAGTTGTGTTGAGTTGAGTCTAGGTTGTTTCTTTCATATTTTATATGATACCAGTATGTGTTACCATGATTTGCTCCAAGTGCAAAATATTATTTTGACAAAATTTGATTGTTGATCTTTTCTTCCCCATCTAGGTTAAACTTCTGATAGTTGACAGCGTGACATTTCATTTTCGGCAAGATTTTGAAGACTTGGCTCTTAGGACTCGTTTGCTGGGGGATTGGGTCAAAAGCTAATGAAATTAGCTGAAAAGTGTGACATAGTTGTAAGTGTGTTTATATGTGTAGTTTGGATTTTTGTTTTCTGATTATTCTAAATTGCTTCTCAATAATGCAATTTTTTTTTTGATTTCTGTTCTTTGAGTGATAGTTGAGTAAAAAATGGGATCATGATGATCATTGTTAATTTATTTCATTTTCTGCATATTTTAAATTGGCTGTCAAACTCAATTGTCTTGGAAATTTTGTTGTGCCTAATTGATGAACTTATGTTTATGACTTAAGAAGAAATCTGTTAGTATTCTTATTGCGTGTTTTTGATAAGGTACTTTCTGAATTTTATGAAACATAGAAAATTTGCAAATCCGGAATTAATTTTATTAATTAGGATGCAACCCAGGTTTCTTAATTTTTATGAATTGAAATGTAAATCTAAATTGTACATTTCTAATTTTTATGTCATTATTGAATCATGCTTTTGATTTATAATGAGTTTGATTTCATTCATGATGTTATTGCTTGGTATGACAACCAAGTTGATAATTTACAATAGCTTTGTGTGTAGGAAGCCTCTTGTCGGTACCATGGGTTCAGGCTGGGTTTTATGTAATATATACAAGTTTGGATGCTAGATACAGGTTTTCTGTGCATGTTCCTGTCTTTTCATTTATTTGTTTTAGTAATCATCTACACATCTCCTACCCCTCCCTCTTCCTTCATACTGAATTCAGGGCTTCTATCTTCACTGGCTTCCTGTGAATAGCTTTTGGACTGCTAGCCTTTCCTTTTAGGATATATTTACATTTTTCTGTCCAAAGGCTCAGCACAAATGATGATACTGACCATCAAACCATGAATCTATACCTAACATTGATCTTTGCTTCTGAAACCTTTTAATTTAATTTCCCAGCCGTCCTAGGCAAAGGCATTTTTCATTGTGCTACCTTGCTCCCCCAAGGTCCCTGGTAAGGACTTGGCATTATTGATTTGCTTGATACAGACATGGCCACTTTTCGTATCAAACACTTTAGGCCACAAGTCACAGCAAATTTCACCCCTTTGCTTCTGATCTGTTATGCATGTATTTTATTTTTAATTTTTGTTTTCAACATTGCGAATTTCCCAATTTCTTGGTGCTAATTTTGCAATTTTCATTTTCTTCCATGAACAATGGATTTTGGGGCCTGATTTAATTGTCAAAACCATGAAGTAGTTACTAGTCATAACACATAATATGAAACATTAATGCAGTATCTGATATTGTCTTCTTAAAAACCAGTGGACGATCATGTTAGAATTGTTTGATTTAATAGCCTGTCCAAGTGCGTCAAGTTACCACAGAATGATTGGTTTTAATGTATAGCTGGAATATTTGAACATGTTACTGATCATTTGAAATTTATATCACTACGATAACTGTCTACCTTTGTTTGTGTATCTAACTTTTCCTAATTCTATAGGATATCACCTTACAAGAAGTATGGCTTTTTAAAAAAACGTCTAATATTTTTCTTACACAGGTTGTATTAGCGAATCAAGTAGCGAATCAAGTAACAACCAAATTTAGTGGTGGCTCGGTCCAACTTGCTTCTGCATTAGGTATTGTGAGTAATAACATTTCATCAAATATATATATATATATTTGTGCTGTGAATTGCAAACGTAAAATTTTCTTTCAAAGAATGCTTCTTGTCTTCCTGGTTAGAGCTCTTTATATATTGGACGATAAATCTGAAATCTAAGCTTTCATATAATCAGAGGTAAAATTTTGTTTTTTATAAGGTCATATTATTCATATAATTGGTGTACCAACTTGGATCTAGGATCAATGTATAGTATTGGAATTCTGATTGTTGAAAATAAAAGATGAAGAGCATGGTGGAAAAATTCTGAAGAAAAGAAGTTTTTTTATTTGGCCCAACCATTTTATCGAACTGATTGCTAGCTACATATACAGAGCATGACATTAAAGGCACATGATATCCTACTATCATGCCTTGCATCAATGAGTACTGTTACCTTAGAATCATTAACAGTTAAGCCATGCCATTGACCATTAATTGCTATTGACAATATAGCGAGGACACTTGGTAATTTAAAATAACTACGATGCATTTCCACAATGCATTAACACGGAAAAAACTGGACATTTTATTTGCTAATAAATAAAAGAGTTCTTTAAATTCTACAATGAAATGAATAGTAAGTCTTTAATTTGCTTCCTATTAATATCTTTGGTTAGTGGATTATTGCTGCCAAAATAGTGCAGACTGCAGAATTAGAGATTTATCTGTTAATTTTTCCTTGATGCAGTTGTATTTGATATCAATGTGGTTGCTTCTCTTGATTTGCAACTGGCTGCCTTCCAAGTTAATAGCTAAAGGATTAACAACAAACAATGGGATAGGTGTTTTGATTTGCAAGTGAAGTTCTTTGAAAATCTTGATTAACCACATAATTGATCTTGATGCTTCATACATTGCTATTTGTTTAGATGCAGTTTAAAAGGGTGTTGTAAATTGCTGCTCTCAAGACTTAGGATTTAGCATATGAATTTGTTTGCTGTGTTGTTAGAGCTGCTTGTTAGGTAGTGAGTAACCATGTTACAACAAATGTCCATTTCTTTTTCTTACACTGAAGGACTCTTGTTACATTTTAAATTGACTTTTGATCGTTGTTAAGGTGTCTTTCTCTTTTTTTGCTTTTCTGTACCTTAACAATCCCATATTACAACCAAGGTCATGACTTTCGAATTGATAGTCAAAGGGATATTACAAAAATATGCAGCAATGAAGCAGAAGCAAAAATAAAGTTGCAAAGGAGAGCAAAATAAGAACATACAATAGAAACATGCACAATATTTGTTAACCTATATAAATGCATTGCTAAGTTTTAGTAGTTTTAATGGGTAGAAAACACTATTTTGTTACCAAGAAAACCTTTTTTTGTTAACCTTAGAAAAAACCTATAAAGAGGCCTTCCATTTCTGTCGAATGCATTTTTTGAGTTGATTCTATTGCATTCTATACATGTACAATTTGTTATTTCTCTTATGTCAGCTCTAGGCCTTTACATTTCAAAGGCTATTATAGTATTCGAGTGTGTTCACTACAATTGAAGCTTGAATCACGTGAGGAGATACATATAGATAGAACACGTGAGGAGCAATGTGTTGATGTTTCTGAAACACCACCAAGAAAACACATGTTGTAACCTTTTTGGCATTGTAACTTTCACCCAATGAAACCTGAGGCTAACATTTCATTGTAAAATGTGGAGATTGTAATCTATGAGATGCAATTTCATATACCTTAAATTTTGGGGTTGAAAAGTGCCTCACAAGTGGTCATAGCCTCAATCCCCAAGTGAAAAGAGTTAGATTATGTCTATATTTGGGCTTTGGGCATGCGGGGGGTGGGGGTGGTTGGTCTTAAAAATGCCTTTTGGCCTACCAAAATTGGTATTCTCATGGGTTTTGTGGGGGGTATGGCCTTTGCTATGTTGGAGTCACCTATGCTTAGTGTTGGGGGGTTTAACTCCAGAAGCCTTAGTGTGGCTCATGCAACCCCAACGTTGCTCTTGTAGTTCAGTAGCCCCAACATTGCTTTAGCAACCTTAGCATTGATCCTGCACCCTAGTGTTGCTCCAGCAACCCCAACGTTGTCCATGCAACCTAGCGTTGTTCCTACAAGCACAATGTTACTCCTAGAAGGCCAACGTGGGTGGAAGAAGCGAGCGTGGGTAAAATTCCCGTTTACTATTTTTAGTAACTTGAATGGTTTTGGGACTTTGGGGGTATCAAAATTTACTATAAATGAAAACCATGTTGGATTTGAACACCTGTTACGCTTGCTTGTGACATCAATCTGTCAGCAATTAGGATAGAAATTTGCATCCACAATTATGGCCATACAACCTATATAAACCAAGCTTGAGCACCATGAATAGGTTCCACCATTTTTGAATTCAAGAGCTTTAAAAACACTGTGCAAACACAAGGCTTTTGGAGCATTCTGAAACACCACCAAATCTAGACTATGGCATCCTAATTGTAGATTTTGGCTAAGTGTTGAGACTAGATTCTCCCGCAGATGGAAGTGTAGTTAGCCTCTCGTGGAGAGCATAGTTAGCATGAAGGCCAGTTTTTTTGCAAATTTTTTCTAAGTGTTGAGACTACACTCTCCTCTAGATGGGAGTGTAGTTAGCCTCTCGTGGAGAGCGTAGTCAGTCTCTCGTGGAGAGCGTAGTCAGCACGAAGGTTACTTTTTTTGTAAATTTTTTCGAAGTTATGAGACTAAACCGATATGGGGTCCATCAAGGCTTTAAACTAACAATAGACTCGCTATGGCTCGCAATGGCCTAGATTCGCATACTCATAGAAAATGCAATAAAATCATCATATAGGGATAAAAGTTTGCACATTACACTTAGCAAATAATCATCCATAGTGACTCAATAGAGGAGGAGCGCATGCGTATGCTTGATCGCATCGAGTGGTATCAAGAAAGGCAACGACAAAAGCATTGTCACAATTAGCATCAACGTCGGATCAAGAAAGGGAACCTAGTCCTCAAGGCTGTTCACGAACCCATGGATAAATTCTCAGCCAACTAGGAAGGGCCTTTCCTGGTCACTAAGGCCTATGACAACGTAGCATTCAAGCTCGTTGATCAAGACAAAAACGAGTTCGACAATTCAGTAAACCATTTGTACTTGGAAGTCGTACTATATTTAGCATCTAGCACTACAAATCAATCAAGGAAGGTAAGTAGTCATCCACTACGACGCTAAACTGGCATAGTTGTCCGCTATGACGCTAAACTGGCATAGTCATTTGCTAAGACATTAAACTAGCACAATTCTTTTGCTACAACATTAAATTGGCATAGAGGTTCGCTATGACTATAAACTAGTAGTCCACAATGATTTTAAATTAGTAGTCCACCATGACTCTAAAGTGCCACAACATGTCCACTAAAATGTTAAACTAGCATAGAACAGTTTGCTAGGACTATAAACTAGCACATCACAGTTTGCCAGGACCTTAAATTGGGCCCAATGGTATGCTAGGACTATAAACTAGTAAATCCATGGTCTACCAAGACCTTAAATTGGGTTTGCATTAATAAATTTTTTCCATTCTTTTGCAAGCAAGCAAGTGGGCATACTACAACTCTCC
Source organism: Gnetum montanum (assembly GCA_015680685.1). NCBI lineage: Eukaryota > Viridiplantae > Streptophyta > Gnetopsida > Gnetales > Gnetaceae > Gnetum > Gnetum montanum. Next base: position 63,295 of record MNCI01017230.1, on the reverse strand, counting down.
TTCTACACCAAGTGAGCAAGCACACTGCAATTCTAGAATAAAGCACTTGCAATCTACGCAACTTGTGTCGTTGATGTGGCCTTCTGCATTTTTTCATCGGTAGTCTATTTGCATTTATGTATTGTGTGGTTTGTTTGTCTTCTTAGAGTTGTGTTTGTAGGATGAAGCTCTAGGTGGTCATGCAAAGGTGCATCTCGTTGCAATAGCAAGTTGCCACATCGCTCCGATGTGCATGATTGGACTAGCTAAGCCTCTCAAGAGTGCATATCCCTATTATCCTATTATGGCCTACTCATATCTACTTTTACATCCCAATACCCTCTCATTCCTTGCATAGCACAGATTGCAAACCTTTTTGATGTTCAAGTGCTGTGACCACATGGCACCCTCTTCAAGTCAAACCGCAGAGCCCAAGGCAGACGTAACATAAGTCATGCCTTGGGACGCCTCTGTTGGCCTGTCAAAGCCCAGGCGGATGTAACATAAGTCATCTCGAGGAGGAAACACCTGTCGTATAGATGTAGTGCGGTTTCACCAACAACAAAGCAAAGCCCATCTAGTGACATTCAACTCACTTGATGGGAAGCACTTCATAGCAAGCATTTAGTAATGTGCAAAGCCCAAAGAAGGTTCACCTCTTCTTGGTTCATCAACTACCAATAGACTAACAACCCAATAGAACACTGCAGCCAATGGTACACCACAACTACCAACCTAGTAGATGCAGACACCTCAGTGGAATGCCAATATTTGTGGCTAGACACCTTAGAGACTATGACTATGTTGTCCACTGTGCCTAATGTACACCGTGTACCTTCTAACCCTTTTTGTATTAACTACGCTCAACCCTATTTGGGGTGGTATTCTATTTCTCTCTCTCTCTTTCTTTGCATTTTTTGCACTTTACTTGCATTTTCGTTGTTTTATCTCATAGCCGCACCTAAAACTATGCTTGGGCAGCAATCTACACATTGACACCATCCACTTTGCTAAAACTCTTGACTACGCTTGACCCCATTGACACCACAAACATTGCCTACACCTTTAGCATCGTCTTGCATAAGCACCATAGCTAACCACGCTACACCACCATTGCATTTGGTAAGTCCTTGTTTGATTGGCTAGACTATCCCAGGCACCCTGTCTCTGCCTCCAACAGGCTCTCGTGCGGATTCAGGGTTATGCTGTGTGTCAGTGGACCTCAGTGTTCTAGCTGTCGACATTATCGATCGCTACACATACTCAACGTGGAACCTACAACCACTTTGGACCACTTCAAGCATTGAAGATTGTGTGGATTTTGTGTCAATGTTGAGCTATCTGGGCACCAAGACTCCCATCATGGCTCCTCTTTGTGGCATAAACCCTCCACACATCTTACACCTTGTACCACCAATGTTGTAGATATGGTGAGGAGAATATCAAGGTTTTGCAATTTTGAGAGTTGTGGAGCACCTGGATCATGGAGCTGACTGTGGTGTCCAAGGCTACCAACTTCAACAAACTCCAAACCCCCATTGAAGTGAACCTCTTGCATCCTTAGGCACCATTTGTACACATTTTGAACTTTCTTTATTTCATTATAATAAAGTTTATAGTTCCATTTGTTGTGTAGATTAGTATAGTTTTGTATTATATTGTGCATTATTTTATACTAGAATTGCATTATTTTTTTGTTTTGTTTATTCTTGTTTACACTCCCTAAGTCCTTGGGTGATTGACCAGACCGTCTAGGGCACCTCGGATCCTATTTCTTGGAGGCCCTTGGGATTTGGGGTTAAAGCTGTTCCGCTTGGGATTTTCGGTTTTCCTACAATTGAATTTTCTAGTCACTACAGTTTTCTAGCACTAGAAGGAGGGTCTTTTCCCAAGTTCAGAGTCCAATCTTGTTTGCATCTTTATTAACGTTGTTTGCAAGTACAAAACTTAAACATTTTTTAAACTTTGGTAAAATTTTTTCCTGCAACAAAAACCAACATTGCCACCCATCTCTTTGCCACCAAAACCTAGCATGGAGGTTGTAGGTGATTTGGGCTTCGAAAAAATTTTCACAATAGTTGATGGACATTGTAGTGCTAGCGTGGTTGTAAGTTGCACTTGCCTTTGTGTGTTCCAAAGGCTAGCATTGCTCCTTCACAACCACCCAAAACTTTACCCCCCTTTGTTGTAAAAGTTTCCCAGCAAGGCCAATGTTGGTGTTTTGCCAAAACCAAGAAAACCTTTGAACAAAAACCAAAATTTTTCACTTTAACATTTGACAATAGTGACTAGTCCTGCCAAGGTGAGAGATCCCAACGCTGCGTGAGAAGGTGTAAGATTGTTAATCTTGCCCCCTTTTTCTTCCCCCCTTCCACCTCCAACATGGGTGTTGTTGGCAAGGCTAGCATAGATGGTGATTCACAACCCTTCCCGCTCTTGAGATAGTGAACATCATTGGCTCCTTTGACCAAGGAGTGAAGAAGTTCATCACCTAGGTACATGATGTGCCGATCACCTTGGCCATCAATGAGGCTACCTTCTGTGACCTCTTTGGTGTCCCTACTGAAGGAATGAGAGTTGCCACCAAACTAGCAAAGGAGGTGGGCCATCGAGAGGAGGTGGAATCATGGTTGAATGCTTGTTGTGGCCATTCCGGGTTGGCCCTGGAAGATTTCCAGGTACCAGAAGCAAGGGAATTGTATCCCTTGTTCAGATCTTGTACCTTTCCGAAGTTGCTATCACAGAAGAAGGTTATTGAGCTAGAGCAAAGTTAAAGTGGCCCATGGTTGAAGAAGCAGCACCAACCATTGAGCAACCTTTCAAGAGGAGGTTCTTCATAGTTAAACTTGGCTGAACACATCAGGTAGTTATAGGTATGTTTTTAATTTTGTTTTATTCTTAAGTTATTTCATGTTTTATGTTTTAAGGGCATGTTGTTATTTTGTGTTATGTGAAATATGTGAAATTGCTTTAATGTTTTGTGTTTATCGTTCTTGTAGAGAAGCAACAAGAACTAGTGGCCCAAGCCACAGTAGCAGAGGAGGAGTAGAAGCTTTTGGAGGAGGCATTTCTACAACCTCATGAGGATGAGGGGTTGGCCAACATTGCCTTGGAAGACTTAGACATCCTATTTGGTGAACCATTGCCAGGGGAACCCCCAATCATCATCCTGGATGAGGACCCGAGTATGAATACATTTTTGTGTTGTTTGTTATGTTTTATTATTTTATGTTTAAGTCTTGTTCTAACCATTGGTCAATTGTTATACTTGTTGTAGCTATTGAGCCCCAAGCAGATGCCTCAACCTCTATGTTTTGCATGAAACCATGGGTAGAGGTTCCTGAGAAGGTGGAGTTCATGCGTGGGGTAGCCAATGACATAATCGATTAGTTGCAACATGTTGTTATTGAAGTTGGCAAAAACTTCGTTTCATTTTGCCTTTAATTATTTTATATAGGTTTTTATAGGTATATTGGTTACATGTTTTCGTTATAGCCATTCTTGTTGTATATTATGCTTATGTGTATATTTCATGGTTACATTGCTTGCAGTGCCTAAGGTTGAGTGGGACTCCAACCATGCCATGGAGATACTCCTTGCCTAGTCTTCCACTTGAAGTGGAAAATGTTCCATGAAGGTTGTATGAAAGTGTAGTTGATATTGCAATTTCATGCGGTAAAACTTCGTGGAAATTCCAATGGTTCAACAAATCCTGATGGGAACAAGTTGTGATTTTGAAGGAAGAGACTAAGAGGCATGCCCAGGTGATCAATGATCTCCAATATTGCAAGGCTTTTGTGGAAGCCCAAGTAGCTAACAAAGAGTCTTTGTGAATCAAGGAGATCACGTGGGCACATTATTGGAACGTCAATTATGACAAAGTTGTTGGAGAGGTGGCAGAGTAGCGGTTGCAGATGGACTTGATCGCTTGTAAGGCTAGAGAGTGGAAAGATTACTGTGCCTGGGTTCTTGAGTGTAGCTGGGCATAGAAGGACCACAAAAGGAAGTATAAGGCCTAACGTGAGTCTTATCTTAAGTGGTTGAAAGAGGGGTCTACTGAATGGTGCAAGTTGAAGTTGTTCATAAAGGGGATTCAAGCTGAAAGTGCCTTCAAACTGTTTGGAGACACTTTGACTGTGGTTGAATCCCCTACCCCTCAGATCTCTACTACGTTAGGTGAGGTATCTACTACTATTGTGTCACGGGAGCCACCTACGTGGATAGAGATTGACGAGAGTAACATCCTAATAGGTGTTAATTTTGGGGATGTGGACTAGGCCCACATGATGGAAGACCAAATCTCTATGGCAAGGGCAACCTTGTCATGGATGATGTTCCAATAACGTGCTCACATGATCTCCTTGGCTTGCAAAGACTCTTTGTTAGCTACTTGGCAGAAAAGTCTTGCGATCTTGGAGATCATTGATCACCTGAGCATGCCTCTTAGTCTCTTCCTTTAGAGCCACAACTTATTCCCATAGGGATTTGTTGGACCATTGGAATTTTCACAAAGTTTTGATGCATGAAATTGCAATATGAGCTGCACTTTCATACAACCTTTGTGGAACATTTTCCACTTTAGGTGAAAGACTAGGCAAGGAGTTTATCTCCATGCCTCGGTTGGAGTCTTGCTCAACCTCAGGCATTGCAAGCAATGTAACCATGAAATATACACATAAGCATAATATACAACAAGAATGGCTATAACGAAAACATGTAACCAATATACTTATAAAAAACTATATAAAATAATTAAAGGTAAAATGAAATGAAGTTCTTACCAACTTCGAGAACAACATGTTGCAACCGATTGATTATGTCCTTAGCTACCCCCCACATGAACTCCACATTGTCAGGAACCTCTACTCATGGTTTCATGCGAAACGTAGAGGTTGAGGCATTTGCTTAGGGCTCAGTAGCTATAACAAGTGATGAGCGGCGAGGTACCCCTATGCCCAACCATACGAATCACTAAGGCGTTACGCTCGATTTGGTCGAATTCCATGGACCTATAGTTATCAAATGCACTAGCTCTTCTAGGAAGTGAAATGGGCGTTTCTTGTCATCTAAGTATGTTAACATAGTTCCCAAGGCATAATTTGATGCATTTGTCATGATATTGAATGGCCTGAACCAGTCAGCTGCTTGTAGGATTGAAGTTTCTACAAGCTTTTCTTTTAGTTGCTAGAATGCTTTCTCACATTTTGTGGTCTAGACAAAGGGAGCATCTTTCTTTGTTAGCTTAACCAATGATTTTATGATTTTAGAGAAATTCTCTATGAGTTGCCGATAGTAGCTAGTATGTCTAAGGAATGATCAAACATCTTTAATTGTTTCTGTCTAGCGGGTTATTCCTTGGATGACCCTTATTTTTTCTAGGTCCACCTCAATTCCTACTTGTGATATTTTGTGCCCCAGTACAATGCCCTCTTGGACCATTAAGTGACTTTTCTGCCAATTGAGCCGCAAGTTGGTTTTGACACATTGTTTTAGCACTTTCTCAAGGTGGTCTAGGGCTTGCTTAAATGTAGCTCCATAGGTGGAGAAGTCATCCATGAAGACTTCCACACCACTACTGATCTGCTGTTGAAAAATGCTTAGGACTAGGCGTTGGAATGTGGCAGGAGCATTGCATAGACCAAATGGCTTTTTGCGATATGCAAAAGTCCCCCAAGGACTCGTGAATGTTGTCTTTGCTTGGTTGTCCAGTGCAATTTGAATTTGGTTATAGCCACTATAACCATCTAGAAAACTGTAGTAGCAATGCCTAGATATTGTGTCAAGCACCTAGTCAATAAATGACAACAGAAAATGATCCTTGAATGTTGTCATATTTAATAGTCAAAAATTGATGCAGACTTGCCACTTGCCACCTTTCTTTGGCACAATTACAAGTGGGCTAACCCACTGGCTATCTGCAATGAGATAGATGAACCCTGCCTTAAGGAGTTGCTCGATTTCCTCCTTGATAATTTGCTTCAATTTGGGGTTCAACCACCTCTATGGTTGTCATTTTGGCTTTATGGTCGGGTCGGTGTAGATGCAATACTGGCATATCCTAGATCAATTCATGTGAGTTCAAGATATGACCAAGCAAAAGTTGCTGATCATCTTTCAACTACTTTCAACATCTTTTTTTGTGCTGGAGCAAGTTTTGCATTGATTATAACTGGCTTCCCATTCTTCAAAAATACATATTCCATTCTAGTCGGTAACATTTTCAGCTCAAGGGGCTCTTGTTTGAATTTTTCAAGAATTTCCAACTCTTCCTAGTGAGTATTATCATTTGTGTCATCAGAGAGTTGGTGATGAACCTACTCAAGTTCGTCAATGCCTGTGACATATGCACATGTTAGGCTCTCAGTTGGTTCCATGCAAAGTGTGCTGCTCTCAAAATCAATGGTTGGACACTAGGTACCCTCTTGTTTTGTGGCTGCTGCGTACAGATACCTTTGAATTTCTACTTCTGGCGCACACTATTTGCATGTAGAGATAGATGCTTTCTTAACGGCCCAAAGTTTTTGTACACAATTGCACCTAATATCGCAGTATGTGATGCATGGAACTCTCTTCTTTTTGATCTTTCCAAAAGTGTTTCTTTAGATATCTCTAGGGAAAGCTCACTGATGCCCATTCTTGCATTAATGGTGCTTAGCCATGCTCTTCCCATGATGATTGGGAAATCCCCCTTGTAGTTCTCCTTTTTGATTACCAAGAAGTCGACAAGATAAGAACACCCATAAATAGTGGGCACAATGTTTTTTACCAGTCCCAATGGAACAATGATGGATTGGTTTGCCATTTCTAATCTTATGTTGCTCTTCTTGAGAGGAGGTAGGTTCTAGGCAATGTACATCTCATGAGAAATTAGATTAACACTGGAACATGAATTGAGAAGAGTTTTGCATGGTTCGTTTCTAGCAATCTGCAAAAAAATTAGAGGACTTCTAGGATCAACTAATTTCCTGGGAAGATTTCCTGCACAGATCCAATCAAACACAGTATGAGTGAGCATTACAGTATGGATCTTGGGCAGAGTTTGGTTTGAAGGGAACTCAAAGGTATTGGGTATAGAGGAAGATGCAGGGGCAAGGTTGTCAACTGCGGGTATATGTGAGGGTTCAGGTAGATTGCGGGGGTCAAAAGAAAGGTTTTTTCTTTGATCGGGCATTTGACCTCTCCGACTATTGATTCGGTTGCAGGTTAACAACTCTCGTAGCGTTGCATTGTTGTGGTTGGTTTGGCAGTTCACCTTGCATAGGTGGAGCAGGTGGTAGCTGTGTAGGTGGAGGAGCATGTGTAGGGATAGGAGGAGGGTAAGGGGAAGAGGTGGTGTCCCTTCTTTCATGTGGCGAATGAGCTCAATAATAATCTAAAAGGTGGTAGTGAGACTGGAAATTATAAATGTAACTGGAAGAGTCACGTGGAGACATTGGTTGCTGAACATAGTAACCACACAAATCAAGTTGCTGGTAAGGGTATTGTTGCCTTGGTGGTGCCAGCAACCATGATTGTAGTTGTTGCCATTGTTGATACTATTCATACAGTTGCAGTGGAGCTCTACTTGGATAATATGGTTGTTTCTGGTGGAATTGCCTGAGATTACCTTGATGATAAGGTAACCTTCTAGATGTTTGCCTTTGTGTAAGTCGTGGATGTAAGGCATGCACCCTAGACTCTTGTAGATGTGACACAATGTGGCAACATCCCTTAAGATGTTCATATTGACAGATGTCACACCCACGATCATCATCTGATTCACTGTCCGCAACTTTTTTGATTGCAACAATCTTGCCCTTACCTTTGTGATATGCACATTTAGCTTCCTTGCACTTCTTGCGCTCACAATCAGTGTTCTTTAGACTCCTCAGCAATTTTAAGGACAACTTAGAATCTATTGTCCATGGAGTCCCATAACTGATCAACCTTGGTCGTAAGTTCAGATTAGAATTTTTGAAGTGGCAAGGTTTTCTTATTCACCCCCTCATCAAATACAGACTCGTCCTCACTGTCAGAATTGAACCTCCCTCTTGCAAATGGAAGGATTGTGGTTGTACTTGTCTGCACTTTCTCTTTTTCTTAGTTCGCCCTCCTCTTTGGCAACTTGATCTATTAATCTTTGTATCTGATGATCACTTAGTTTTGACAATTACACTTGGGCATAGACACCAAGGGTTCCCCTCCTTTTTGACCAAAGCCCATCTACTATGTTGCGAAGTTAATTCAATTGAGAATAACCATGGCCTGGACATTTGTGCATTAAGGTGTAGTATTAGCCAATGGCAGCATCCAAGGGTTCGTGCCTTCGTTGTTTTCATCCTTGAATTTGCTTTCTTAAGTTCGACACTTTGGAGTATGTTTGATATTTATCATTGAACAATTCAAGCATGGTCCTCCATTGCTTCATAGATTTTGGCTCTAAGGACCAGTACCTATTTTTTGCTTCTTTGATGAGTGTCCTCAGGAACAACTTCAATTTTTGCCACTCATTCTCTATGTTCTGCAAGGCATATGCATCTTGGAAAGCTTGAAGATGATTCTGTAGATCAGAATTATATCCTTCAAATCGAAGAATATTGTTTATGTCTAACCGTTTGATCTGGCTATCCTTCACATGCCTTGCTGGGATTCTCACTGCCTCTGCGATGTTAAACATACTTCTGGTAGCAAGTAGAGGCTCATTGAGGTCTTGATCATGGTGCCTACGATGCCATCTACTAACCCTTCGTTCATGGCAATATGCCTCTTTTGAACATCTGCGCCTTTGATCTTGTCTGTCTCGATGGTGCCTTTGGTTATTTTGGTCCTGTCGGTCGTTTCGTTCATTTTCATCACCTCCATCACGGTCTCGCCTTTTGTGGTCACGGTCAGAGCTAGAAGAAGAAGAAGGCGACGAAGGGGAAGCAGAAAGAGAGCCAACACTATCATGATGCCTACTACCGCCTCATCGACGATTGCAACCACGATCATGATTCTGCTTCTTGTATGCATCCCTGCCTTGACTGCCCCTATGGATCCTTCTTTGTCATTGGATCCTTTGTTACCAGAATCAGGATTGTGAATTGTGGAGTGCAGACAGAATAATGCGATTCATCAACATGTATAAAAATTGACTAATAGTTAGATCAAGACTTAAACATAAAATAATAAAACATAACGAACGACACAAAAATGTATTCATACTTGGATCCTCATCCGGGATGATGATTGGGGGTTCCCTTGGCAATGTTTTGCCAAATAGGGTGTCTAAGTCATCCAGTGCAACATTGGCCAACCCCCTATCCTCATGAGGCTGTAGAAATGCCTCCTTCAGGTGCTTTTGCTCCTCCTTTGTTGTTGTTGCTTGGGCTGCCAGTTCTTGTCACTTGTCTACAAGAATGATAAACACAAAATATTAAAACAACTTAACTTATTTCACATAAGACAAAATAACAACATGCCCTTAAAACATAAAACATGAAATAACTTAAGCATAAAATGAAATTAAAAACATACCTGTAACTGCTTGATGTGTTCAGCCAAGTTTAACTATGAACCTCCTCTTGGATGGTTGCTTGGTGGTTGGTGTTGCATCCTCAACCATAGGCCGCTTTAACTTTGCTCTAGTTGCCCCGTTAGCTTCAGCATGTAATTTCTTGATCCTTTCAGCATTTCCTTGCTTGAGTTCAACATATGCCACTAAAACGTTTAGTGGTCACAAACAGTGATTCCCCAACATCCTTTGGTGGATTTTGGGCTTGCATAGTTGGATAAATATGCTTTATCCAAGGCTTAGAGAGCTAGGATGGGTCCTAACTCACCCATTGTCCATCCCTCCTCACCACCAAAGACTCTGCGAATCTCTACAAATATGTTGCAAAGAATGCATAATGCATGTGGCATATTGTGGTGAGATCCTCTCGAAGTTTGAGGATTTCCTCCTGCAATTTAGAGGCCAAGTGAGTAGCCCAGTTAAACCAAGCACCTTCAGTAAAGACCTTCATCATGGTTCATGTTTGGGCGATGCCAATAACCTTCTTCTATGATAGTAGCTTCGGAAAGGTACGGGATCTAAATAAGGGATATGATTCCCTTGCTTTTGGTACTTGGAAATCCTCTAGGGCCAACCCGAAATGGCCACGATGAGCATTCAACCATGATTTCATCTCCTTTTGATGGCTTGCCTCCTTTGCTGATTTAGTGGTGACTCTCATCCCTTTAGCGGGGATACCAAAGAGGTCATAGAAGGTAGCCTCGTTGATGGCTAAGGTGATTGACACGTCATGTACCTGGGTGATGAACTTTTTCACTCCTTGGTCAAAAGAGTCAACGATGTCACCATCTTAGGAGGGATGGTTGGACTAGGAGCCATGAAAAGATCAAGCAAACCTGCATGTGTGATGTTTTCTTGAATGTTTCTAGGTGCCATTTCAGCCAACCAATGCTGTGTCGATTTCACTTTACCGTGTTTTAGGATGAGCATCTCCTCGGGGCATCTTGAAACAACCAAAGTGATGCTGGAGGAGGTGGCAACCCCTGCAAGGCAATGAAAACAACCAATTAGCTTAGGCATAGGCACATTGTGTAAAACCAAAATATGACAAGAATAACAAACTATAACCATACAAATAAAGTTATGGAAACACTTAAAACCAAATAGCCTAGAATCATGTAACCATGAAAACATTGGTATAACATAACAAAATAAGCAAACAAGAAAATTCCTACCTTTTTTCTTCTTGCTTGATGTGGGTTGTGTGGAGGGCCTAGCAGTGGTGCTTTCTTCTACAATGGCTAGGCACCTTTGGAGGGCTGGAGCGTAGATGGTGGTGTACTAATCAAAATTCACACTTTAGTTGCTCAACCACTCTGAGCCTTACTATCACCAAGTAGCCTACTAACGAACTTCATGAAAGACATGCATAGAAACTTTAAAATTTTTATGTAAAGAAAACATCAAACTGTGGAGACTAGTCTACACCGACAACAACAACCATGCACCAATTTGAATTCCACAAGAATTTCGCTAAACATCCTAATTAATGGTGAAATTAGCCATAGTAAAAACTCTAGGATTGCTAGTTCAAAATTTTATGGAAGTTCAAATGAGTGTTGAAAACCAAAACAAAATCAACATGTAAATAGCCTAACAAAAATGTTGAACATGATGACAAGAAAGCAACCACAACATCTACGCTATAATCCTAAGCTTGGAAAAATTCAAATGCCATACAAAACCTTAACAAAATTTAACCAAAATTCACACAAGAATGCAAACTTGAAGAAAATGGCCATGGGAAATCATTGATTAAAAATACCAAAAAAATTTTAAAATCAATGGAGCCAATTCTAAACCATCCCTGACATCCCCAAGCATCCCCAGGAACATGGGACATTGGTTGGAAAAATTATCCATTCTACCAATGTTGCTCATCTTCACAGGGGTAAAACCGTAAAAGCCAAAAACTTTGTTTCGTGCAAGCTTACCAAAAAAATCATAAAAAGTCAACTACAAATCCAAATTCAATGATTCTATGACCTTTTGAAATCTTAACTAAGAACTAAAAACCCACAACTTGAAAACACAGAAATTCCCAGCCATTATGGCAGGAAAAATTCTTGAAGTGACACTAAAAACAGAAAAACGGCATGGAATCACACCTACACCAGCTAATGAAAAAATTCACTTAGAATTAACCGTAAACCCAAATTCCATGATTCCACAGCCATTTGAAACCTTAAACCATAAACTAAAAGCCCATAACTTCAAACACCCAAAATCTTTAGCCGTTTTTACACACAAAATTTGCAAAATTACCATGAAAAAATAGCAAAAAACTGGAAAACCACTGTAAACTGTCTTATGGAAAAATTCACAGAGAATTAACAATAAGTCAGAATCCAGTGGTTCAACCACCATTTCAACCGTTTAATGACGTATTACGACCCTATGACGTCAAAAATTAAAAATTCCTAGCCGTTTTCATAAGAAAAAAAATACAGAAGTGGTGTTGCTTTTTGGTGGAAAACAGGAAAAATGCACAAAATCAACTGAAACAAAAACTTATAACTTTGCACAAACCAAGTTTGACACCAAAGCAACACGGAAAACCCATAAACACCACCTAAAAACAGCATAGGAATTTTTCAAAATTGCATTTTAATACACACATCAACCTAGATATGAAAAAATGCCTAGGTTCTAGACAAGAAAAGCCTCAAAAATACAAAGAAAACAGCCAAGAATGGTGCACCTGGGGGTTATGGTGCTTGGTCCTTGTTCAAGCAAAGGTTGTGGCAGGTGTGAGAGCCCTTTGGCTGCAGCATCAGTGTCTTCCAGGGCAGGATTCTTGCTTGTAGTAGCCTTCCTCTTTGTCATGATGATCAACAGTGCAGAAAACCTTCAGAAATATGCAAAATCTTGGCAATAACACCGCCCTTGGTTGGATTCTTGCCAAGCAACGCTGAAGATTGATAGAGTTCAAACCAAAATTGATGCCAAAGCTCTGAACCAATGCATTGCCAGTGATGAGATGGGTTGTCCAAGTGATGTTTGTAAAATCAACAAGTAAAAAAACCAACTCTATACCTATATGCCCCGCTCCTAAACCCCCCTTTGCCTAATTCATTCACTAAACTCATGGTGGACTGATAAACTCATCTACGCTGGGGCTTAACCCCCATGAAGCCTAGAAAAACATATTTATAACTTAAAACCTCCCTAACCCACGTTGGTCAGTGTGGATCTAGTGTGGGTCCAAGGATCTGATGCCTAGCACAAGAAAACCCAAACACCCCATGCCAAATTTAGCAGCTGGATGTTTACACCAAGAAGCACCAAGCCTCGAGAGAAGGCTAGAACCCACCACCGTACCTTCCATTTTGAGTAACAACGCTGAACAAGGGCCCATCCACGTTGGCCAGCATGCTCAAGGGGGGATGACATCCACCAATACCAACCAAGCCACAATTTGACTCAAAAAAAAATGGTCCAACTTAGTCTAAAGCCTTTGTGGAAGCCTTCGGTAGCTCTAAAACCTGATTCAACCCAATCAAAAGTGTCAAAAACCATGAAATTCAGTGGAGCCACGTTGGGGGGGGCACCCCATCCATGCTAGCCAGCATGACCCTAGCATGGTTGTGAATCAGTTCTAGCATTGAAGATTATGTGAGATTTTGTCGCAACGCTAAGCTATCTGCGCACCAAGACTCCTAGCGCAACTCTTCTTTGTGGCACAAATCCCCCAGACATCTTCCAACATTGAAGATTGTGTAAAATTTTGTAGCAATGCTGAGCTATCTAGGCATCAAGACTCCCAGCGTGGCTCTTCTTTGTGGCACAAACTCCCCACACATCTTACCCTCTGTACCACCAATGCTGTAGATCTGGTGAGGAGAATAGCAAGGTTTTGCAATTTTAGGAGTTGTGGAGCACCTAGATCGTGGAGCTGACCGTGATGTCCAAAGCTACTAGCTTCAACAAACTCTAAACCCCCATTGAAGTGAACTCCTTGCATCCCCATGCACCATTTGTACACATTCTGAACTTTTTTTATTTCATTATAATAAAGTTTACAATTCCGTTTGTTGTGCAGATTAGTATAGTTTTGTATTATTCTATGCATGATTTTATACCAGATCTTCATTATTTTTTCATTTTGTTTATTCTTGTTTACACTCCTTAAGTCCCTGGTTGATCAACTAGACCATCCAGGGCACCTCAGATCTTCTCTCAAAGGCCCTTGGGATCTGGGGTTAAAGTTGTTCTGCTTGGGATTTTTAGTTGCCTCATGCGCATAGATGAGACAGTGTGATCAAATAAATTTGGAAGGCTTTTTTTTTTCTTTGGCTCAAACTTTTGTAATGATGCAATGACATTTTTTTGAGCTTCCTCCTGTTTCCCTCTTGGAGCTCTGTGAAAAAAGTAGGAAGTTTTTTCTTTTTTTGTTATTGGCTTACTTGCATTTGGAGTAGTGCTAGGATGTTATCGGGTCAAGGGTTTCTGATAATTAACTTTGGTTCTATAAGAACACTTTTTAAGGCAAGAATCAACTGCTTCTAAGAATAAGTTTGCTAAGACAGTTCATGGAGGAATTTTGGTGTAAGAAAAGGAATATGCATATGAATTTCATTGACTTGAAAAAAACTTATTATAGAGTTCTGCAGGAGATTATTTGGTAGGCATTAACAGGACAAATGTTCCTATTGGATGCATAAAGCTATTGAAGACATGTATGATGGAGCAATAACTCAAGTTCACACTATCTATGGAGAGACTATAGACTGTCTCATGATGGTAGGCCATTGGTAACACCCAACCCATCTAAACTTAGAGCAGCAACCCATTTCTTAAAAAGACAGGAATAAAATGTGGAGAAATTAAATTGTTGCATAACAGAATTCACGTGGATGTCAAAACAATAGATAGACAAAGCAGTGGACATCCTTAATGTTTCAAACTGCAAAAGGGAAAAAATCAAATAAATGATAAATGCGGTACAATAGCCCATTTGCAAACAAAGTGTTACCCACCCATTCACTAGCGTACCATAATTAAAATGTTTTCCTAATGGCTGTTGAATGAAATATAATTAATAATCATCCAAACATGCCAAAGCCATTTACATGGACTCTATAAAACAATATTTGGAAGTGTAGATAAGCAATGCCAGTTCGATTGTCAGTAAGTAATGCACATCATCCAAAACCAATTGCCAGTCCAACGCATTCCAAAACTGAAATTCCTAAAATTAAATAGCAACTAAAAAGAAAAGGTACCAATTACACCAACCGGAGGCTGTTAACCTCACAATCACAGAAGTGTTTACAACTTTGAACTTAGAAAGTACAGCTTTAACGGAAATTCAACTTTAAAATAAAATAAATTTTTTAGCCTAGGAGCCAATTTTTGTGGCCACTATACAAGAGATATGTCTGGTACCAAATCATGTTATCATAATTTGCACTTAAAATTCCACCACCTTTCTTGCATACCATAAACATAAGGAGCATAATACACATATTAACATCAACGTAATCATTTTGTTTTGTTTGGAAATCTAGCACCCCTCGGTGTCAAGTGTGTCAATTGTTGGATAAGTACTTATAGACTAGTTTATTAATCACATTGCACCTGTGTGACTTAATTTATCGTTTCATTATCCAGAGATCCACCTTCAACACACCATCGATCTCTGNGATTTGCCTTCAATGTGCCACAAAGCTGCTTCCCATTGAGATGAGTTCAAATTTGAAGGCTTCATTGTTGCGATTCAATGGGGGTATTCATGAGTCCAAGGTTACATCATCAACCAACCTGCCCACTCTTCCTTGGTGCCAGTTCCAGTAAGTTGTCAAGTCATCAAATTCAATTATCAAACCATGTAGTGACAAACCGTTAGCCATCCAAAACTAGAATTCATAGAATGGTGGTGGTGGAACCCCAAAATGGTGTTAAACATTAGCAGATGGTTAAACCATTGAAAATGTTAGATTTCGGATAACCCATTGAAAATGTTAGATTTTAGGTCAAGAAATGTTGGAAAAAGCTCAAACCTCATTTTAACCACAACTGGGTTGTGACTTGTAAGATGTTCAAGATAGAAAACAAGAATAAATAGGACTTGTGGAGGATCATACTGTGTAATTGCAGCCTGACTGCGAGTCGGACACAACTTGTGGTGGTCATTGTGGCTTGGTAGTGATCAGAAGTTATTGAATGTGGGTGGGTCTGATCATGATTGGCTGTTGAGACCATGAATGGGTTGTGACTTGTGGTGGAAGACTGTAGGCACACTGTGGCATGTGGTGGCTTGCCATAACAAGCTTTCAAATGGACAATAAATGAATTGTGACTGAGAGGCAACTCGTGGTCATCAGAAACCGGTGTTGGAAGAACAAGGAGAAAATGCTGTAAAAGTGTGAAACAACAGCCAAGACCTTAAAATGAAAAACATGACTTAATGTTAGGAATAAACTCAGAGCTATCCATAATATTTTGGCAGAAATTCCAACAGTTTCAAATCCCTAGACCCAATCATGGATCTTTAGAAATGGCTTAGAATTTTCAGAAATTTAACCATGCATTCAGAAACCTCTTAAACTTCAGAATTTGGTTCATGGATGGGCAGGAATTCCATTGAATATGAAACCCTAATCCATCCATGAATTTCAAAAATTAGTTCAGAAAATTCTTGAAACTTAGAAAAGCATCATAATTGGAGATGGATTCAACCCTGAGGAAAATGCACATATATTTGCAAAATCCAAATCAACATTAAGTGATGCTAGCATATCTTGCCTACATTGAAATCAATGAACTTTTGATGAACTTGAAGAACCTTTTGCTTCAATATTTGGCTGGCAAGGAATATCTAATAGTGGAGATTCAGAGATATAATGAAAGAAGGTAAAATGGATCTAACAAACCCTTACCAATAAAAGTTGAAACCACTCTAGGAACCAGCGTAGACTCCCTTTCTAGTCCTCTATCCAGATGCCTGTATAGATATTGAATGATAAGAGAGAACAAGGTTGAAGGATTTAAATACACAAACTAAGATTTGGGTTTAAGCCAACTCTATTTTGTTGGGACAATGCTAGGATGATGATGATGATGAAATTAAAATTTTGGGTTTACTAGGGTTTTGTTCTTTCTCAAAAACAAAATTAAACTAAATACTAAAAATAAATAAAATTAGAAATTCCCTTTTTAGTCTTTTATGTTATTTTTAATTTTTCAAAACACGAGGTTGGTTTAAAACAATACAAAAACCTATGCACAAGCTATGAATAAAGATACCTCCTTAACTATGTTGTAGGACCTACAATATCTATACTTTAAAGCCATCCAAGTACTAGTTAAAATCCCATAAGAAATTTAAGAGCTTACTTGCATATATGCCCAAATAACATAGCCATGTCATAGCTAAGCAAAATACATAACAATCATAACTATTCAAATTACATATCACATATTCAAACACATAATATCAAGTGATGAGATTCCTTTGTATAGTTTTTCATCTTTAAGCTATGATATTTGTTCTACATAGCCCAACAAGGTTAGTGCATATCTCATAGTAAAATCTGTTCATCCTAAAGAAAAGAAAAGTGTACATGCTTACAAAAATACACATGCTGTTCCAAAAACATATTTTAAAAAAATTATACAAAAATATCCAATTAAACATTACATAACCAATACGTCCACTCATAGCTAAACAAGCATTAATCAAAAGTATTCACTGATCAACAAGAGTACAAGGGTTCAACACAAGGGTTACACAAGGGGTAACTAAAGAAATTCAAGATGATATCCCTTGGTATATGCTCTTTTTTTTTTTGATGATATTGTATTGGTGGTAAAAGGAAGTCTTGGTTGTGAAAATGGAGAGTTGAAGAAACACCTGAGAATTAAAAGGGTTGAGGATTAGTAGAAGTAAAATGGAATACATGGAGTGCATTTTTCATGGAAAAGAGAGTGATGAAGAGATGAAGATTAGAATATAAAACCAAAAAGCTACTCAGTGTAAACAATTCAAATACTTTAGGTCACTTGTTCAAATGGATGGTCAAATTAATAGTGATGTGACAACTACAATTGAAGCAAGATGGATGAAATGGTGAGAAGCTAAAGGTGTGCTTTGTGAGAGAAAAAGCCTTGCTAGGTTGAAGAGAAAGTTTTACAAAAGTCCTATTAGACATTTGACCTTTTATGGTATTGAATGTTGGCCTATCAAAAAGCATTAGGCTCATCGCATACGTGCGACAAGATGGGAATGCTAAGGTGCATGTTGGGTTGATTAGGAAATATTGAATCAACTCTCTTATTAGGGAAAGCTTGGGAGTAGCACTTATAGATAAGAATAAAGAAAGTCATCTCAAATCGTTTGATTGTGTTAAGAGGACTAGAGAATGCACTTGTTACAAGAAGTCACTCTATTAAAGTTAAGGGAAAACAATCTCAAATGGTTTGACTGTGTTAAGAGGACTAGAGAATGCACTTGTTACAAGAAGTCACTCTATTAAAGTTAAGGGAAAACAACAAAGAAGTAGATCTAAACATGACATGGTTTGTAAGTATAAAGAAAAACATCAAAGATTTGGGTATTAATATGTATTTGGCTCCCAATGAAAATGAATGGCAGAAAAGAATTTATACAGTTGATTCCATGGAATTAGGAAAAGGGTAGAATGATAATGATAATAAATTGTAGCTATAAGTATGAAGCACTATTACAAGAGCCTTAAGCTAGAATTGAGATTATAATGTTAGTTCTTGTAATGATATGTGTCAGCAGTCACATGTTGAAAGATCCACATGTGATAATTCTAATTATTGTTATTTAGCATGTCATGAAGGTACAGAATGCAAAGATATCCAAGATTGTAATAAGCTAACAAGGAAATTGATATTTTACATGGGATATAGACAGTTGCAGTGATCTACGAGTTATATATTTATCACTGGTTTAATTCTTAATTTGCTTATATTCTATATCTTACAGAAATAGAACCTGAATTTATTAATCTTCATCCTCATGGTGCCTTTTGCCCAACAAGATGGACTACCCTACTAAGGTAGGTGAAGGATTTGATGATGATTTTCTACAACTGGTTGTCTACCTGATGTTATGGCTAACACATACATTTTTATGGTGCCCCCAGGTGGCATATGTTTTGACATACTCTCTTGGGATTGAACCTATGACTTTCACAATCACAAGCTACACTCTAAGTGGGCTATGCATTGTTGATAGAAACTAAATTTATTATTATATCCAGGAAAAAGGCCCAATGGATCTATTCTGTAGGACAGTTATGCAATTCAATTAATTTTGAACTTTCTTGAATATAATACCCCAAGGGAAAAGCAGGAATTTGCAACAATGTAGATTATCAGCAAATGTTCCAAATTGCTTGTGAGGAGACTGAATAGTAGTATATTTAAGGACAAAGTGATATTTATTTGCAATTTTGTTACTGGGAAAAATCTACATAACAGGACAAAATATTTTTTGGACTTCTTAAGATTTGAGTTTCAATTAGGGTTTAAGCACTAATAATACCTTAACACTCACACTGCTCTTAAACAGATAGAATAGTAGTTTAAGATTTTTAATCAAGAATTATGAGTGTTATGTTTTGGATATTAAATTTTATCAGGAGAATCCCAAGCCATACAACTGAAACATATGCTGCAAGTCAAAGCTTGAACTCACTTAGTTGATATGTGAATGAGTTACCAGATGACCTATACTGCTGTTCTCATGTAAATATCAAGTTACACATGTTTCCCCAATCTATCTATCTGAGGGTTCTTGTTTCTAAGGATCAACTTTTTGAAAGATATTTCTATTCTTTGCTCTGTAAAAGGCATATGGGAAGTGTTTCTGTTCTTGATACAATGCAGGATAAATATTCCTATATTGCATCATAGCTTTACAAGCATTTTTCTTCATGTTGACATCCAAGAAAATGGTTTTGCAGGGGAAAGCTGGTCACATTCTTGTACCAATCGTGTCATTTTATATTGGGAAGCTACTAAACGTTTTGCTTACATTGACAAGTCACCATCTTTGCAGTCAGTTTCTGCTCCTTTTGCAATATCAGAAGCAGGTATATGCAATCTTGATTAGAGTGAAATGGCAGTATCAGAATCTAATTGGCAAAGCAAATGTCTTAGAATGCTCCGTTTTCACTGTGATATTTCCGAGTATTGTCAAAATTGTAAATAAAATTCAACAATGACAAACGTACTTGAATTTTTAGATGATTTCTTGGGATATGCTGCCATCTCTTTGAAAAAGGACAGCTACATAATTTGCTTGGGCTCTTTGGGTATCGAGTTTGAGATATTGATTATTATGCACGAAATGCCTTTTATAGATCTTATATGAGAATAATTGGTAATATTTTTAAGCATTTCATTCTTGGTAAGAATCAAATATGCATGGCTATCTTTTCTAGTGCGGTAGAGCTTAGTTTTCACTTTTCATTTAGTTTAGAAATATTTATGGATTGATTAGTAAAGGCCAAAATCATAGAACATGTCAACTGCTTGTCGGTGTGTAAGGTCACCATTATCATAGGCATCTTTTCTTTTATCTACCACATACCATTCTATTCCATACACCATTGCAAGTTTCACATCCTTTTGTAACGTTCTTGTATAATTGAAAACTGTTGTGAAGTGGAATCCTAGTTGCCTTGGTTTTTGTTCTACGAATTTTGAAAGAAGGGGTGCGGGTGGAGTGGTTAAGGTATTCTAAGGAGGAATGTTTGACCAAATGATCTCCTAGACATACAGCCAACCGATTTTTAAACTTGGATTTAATCTTGTTTAAAGATAATTTGTAATATTTATATATTTTAGCATCACTCTCATATGTAATCAAAATGGTTAGTTATTTCTTGATTATAGATTTAAATTATCCTATTATTCATAAATGTGATTTTACCAACACTCGTATGTAGTCTGTTCGAATTTTACCTATATATTGATGAAAAAACCATTAATAAGATTGTCAACATTGTTTGTTTTTTCAAACCGATACGATAGCGTAACAGAAACATAGCCAGGATCTTGGTTTATGTTCTTACGGAATTACTAAGTTGTAAACCTTAAATGGTTTTTGTTGGGAGTGTCGGTTCCATATTTATCACACTAATAATGCTTGAAATGAAATTTTGTTCGTTAGATCCTTTGGTGTTTGGGGGAAGATCAGACTTCTTATATGATAGCCTATTTTGCCAACTTTTAGGTTTCCCATCTTGAAAGGCATAGTTATAGTTTGAAGTTAAAACTTGTTGGTTGCTTTTTTTGAGCTATTATATGATTGGTTTAATTGCAAAATGTACATATTAAAAATCCCGAAGAATTCTTAAGAGTTCTTATGTATAAAAAAGAGTTAAAAATAAATAAATAAAAGACTTACATGTGGCCAACTATGAGTTATTTTGTGCCATGCTTCTTTTAAGATCTAAATAAACAATAATACTTTCTTTATGTAAGCAAACAAACTATGTTTTTGGCTACCTTTTCGTTGAGGCCTCAACTTTAATAAAGTGACTTTTTCTAATAAAAATGTTGTAATACTTGTTCCAACATTGTCTAGCACCCCACGACGTTCCAACATTGGCTAGCACCCCATGGCATTCCTTTAGATCCAATGGACCTTGGGTAGAAGACCTAGGAACTATGCTTATCAATAATTGATGCATTTGACTTTTCTACCATGAAGGAAACAAGCACCACATGAAAATTTGGGTAAGTCATGGTCATGCCTCTAGGACAAGCAACTACAACTCCAATGAGGACAAACACAAATAAAGAACATTGAAGACAATATTGTTGTGTAATGATGATGCATTTGTGGGGGTGCTTCACCCATGAACCCCTTATAATTTAGGACAAGGTTTGGCAAAGAGTTGTATCAAAACTTCTAGTCAAGGTTGGTTGCATTCTACAAATGTCATAAAATTAGGTCTACATGTACTCGAAGTAGAGAGGGAGGATGAAGAGGTAGAGAGGGGAAATATGGTAGAGCCTTGTTGTTTCTTGGATTTGTCAAGTTAAAGAGTGTTTTCCATATACTAGAGCATCATTGGAACTCTTAAGTATTTCATCATCCTCAAACCATGGAAAGGAAGTAAGGGAATTGTTAACCTTGAGACCTTGCTTACAATTCTTCCTTGCACAAAAGAAGTAGTGACCTTAGAGTGGAATCTAGGATAAGCTTCAAGAATACACTTATTGTGCTAGTTCAAAAATTGTCAAGCTTAGGGAATGCACCATTATGAATGATGCAAAGTTTGAAGGAAGGTGCAACCTTCACAACTAGATACAACCCTCCAACAAATGTTTTGCATGACATGTGAAAGGTACTCGGTGAAGCTATGTTATTGTTTCTACAAAATGATCCAAAGAACTAGTGTCATCCATATGCTTCTTATATTTGCTTCTTATAGGGTTTAGGAGATGTGTCTCATATACTTCTATATCCATGCAAGAGATGTACTCCTCTCTCATAGTTTAGCTGAAGCCATTTGAATGACAACTTAACCTCCATCAATAAAGATTTTTTTAAAATCATGATAAGAATACTATCCATCCAAATGATACTCATTTTTCAATTATGTGTTTTGTGTTTGTCTTGATGTTTGTACATGGTATTTTTGTGTTTCTAGGCATTTTAGGGGCATGAGAAGGTCAAATGAAGTTAAAGGATAGATTTCAAGGTTGTTTGGTGATGAGTGGTGAGGTACCCCTATGCTCAACTATATGAATACGAGCGTGTACATGCAATTTGGTTGAACTTCGCGGACGAACTAGTTGTGGCACCTAGACAGTTATGTGTTGATCATAGTTTGTTGTTTTTCCACATGGACTAGTATTTGCTTCGTTACGTATGGTTTAATCTAGAGTGAGGTGTATGATGTGATTTCTAATACTATGCTACTCCTAAAGACAATGAGAAATAACTTGATTAAGCTAATAAGCAATGGGAAGTAAAATCTAAGCTAGCCTAAGTGCAATGAGCATCCGTCCCTAATCATCCGTACGCATCTTCAACTTCATGTACTACTTATGGGATTACCAAGCGTACATCACTCGCACTACTTGATACGCTATTGGGTTACCATGTAGTTACACTTAAAGGTTTGTGATTAAGACATACTCATTCCACATTAACAACAAGAATAGTAAATGATGATAAAAGAAATATTAATTAAGAAAACAACAATAAATAATTAACAGTTAAAAGAAATGAAAGCAAAGTGAATGTTGCAATGATGGAGTAATCTCGATCTTTATTGCCAATCGTGTGCATGTCCAAGTACGTCACACTTGAACAAAGGTTTTGCACAATTAGAAGCATCATATTGCAAGCATGCACTTGGGAAAGAACTAAAAAACTAAAATTAGCAAAAAGACTCCTAATGACTAAACAATCTCTAATGCTCTAATTCTTTAACCCCATGTGCTTGAGTGCTATATTTATAGGTTAACATATGTCACGATATCGTGTATACGATATTGTATCTAGGTTGCGATATCGTGTACCCGATATCGGGGCCTGGCAACCCAAGATTCATCATACCCTTGCGACTGAATAAAAAACTCATCCTCAAGTCAAACAAAATGAGAAACAAGTTCATTTGATTACATAGTGGATAGGTATGAGATTATGGACTGACTATGGATTATTTCATGTCATAGTGGGGGGCTAGACAAAACAAAATTGGGACACCAACACAAAACACAAAACACAAAATTGTTTGGAACTCATGTGGTTCTGGGTGGCAGTGGCTCCTCCATGGGCTTTTCGCCTTTATCTTGTGAGCGCTTGAAGTTTTTCTTCCTCTATTTGGGGATCATGTACCGCCCATGCTGATGTTCCAATATTTGATGAAGTCGGCACTTCCCATGGACATAACAGTTGCGGGAACATCTGATTAGCTTTGACGTACCATGCCGCAAATAGCTGTCATTCCTCCTTGTAGGCTTTGGCTTTGTCTCTAAATTCTTGATAATCTGTGAGCCGTCGAGCCAAGTTTGCTGTAACATCCTTTTGGCCTTGGTAGCTAGCTTTGGCCACCTCTAGTTTAGAGTTTGCTACCTCCAGTCTCTGCATGTCTTCTTGTGTTTAGCAAACTCCATCTCATATTTGGCATAGGTGGTAGCTACCTATTTTTCTAGCTTATTTCTCGGGCACCTTGCTGTTAACATGGCCAAATTGGCATACCATAGATTTGCCAACTCCATGTATTCTGTGAGATCCTAGATTTGCAGGTCTTGGCTCTTTAATTTTTCTTGGTGGGTGAAGGCATAAGTATCTAGTACGACTTGCCAGTCAGTGTGTTGAGCACTGAAGGAGTTGATGTGCTCCCTAGCCATATGGATCTCTTTTTCGATGATCTCCTTATACATCCCCACCTGATCTCAGAAATGTTCCTTCAATTTTTCATGTCGCTTAGCCTCATTTTGCCACATGCTTATTTCAATGGCCGTCTTCTGATGGATGGTGTGTACATCATTCATTGAGAGGATTCTATTCTCTCTGGCTAAGCAACTTCTGTCTTGGTTGACTCTTATTAGTTGTTCTCACATTTGCTAAAAACTTTCCTCAAGAACATTCTTTTGTTATTCAACTGTTGTT
Source organism: Gnetum montanum (assembly GCA_015680685.1). Taxonomy (NCBI): domain Eukaryota; kingdom Viridiplantae; phylum Streptophyta; class Gnetopsida; order Gnetales; family Gnetaceae; genus Gnetum; species Gnetum montanum. The sequence continues at coordinate 39,173 of MNCI01017230.1, read as the reverse complement.
AACCAAATATTTTTAGTAGCAAGGAGTTTATTTTCTTCTTGTAAGGCCTTAAGTGCTTTTGCATGTGCATATGTCTGAGCCTGTGCTTTTGAAGCATCGCAATTATCCTTCTCCTTTTCCATTGCCACTCTTTTATTCTCCAGTAGCAATTTATTAAGCTGCTGTGTTCTAAATGATTCTAGCTGGTCGGCTGGAACAAGTTGGGATGGATCTCGCTATTCAGCTTGTAGGGCAACGAACTTTTCCTGGAGTCTCCTCAATTTGTCTTTTGTGTGTTTAGCCCTAATCTTAGCCATGACCAACTTTCCTTTAGTGGAAATGAGGTCTGATTGTGCTGCTATGACATCTTGGGGGATGTCAAACAAGGACATCATTACTTGTCCTATTCGTAGTAGGCGATCTAGAGCATCCTCATGTCTGCAGGAATCATTGAGGTGCTAACCAGAACTTGAGCATCGCATACTCTTGTGAAATTTGCCGATGGCACAATAGGGACGTTAAATGATTCTTTGATGTGGTTTGTGATCACCTTTGCTGCTCCAAATGCATCTTGGTGTTGCATGATCACCACCATGGCACCTTCACCAGTTTCTAATTATACTTGAAATGATGCAGCATTTCCCAAAATTTGTTGTGACCAATGTGATTCCCCTCTTGTTTAGATTGAGACCTTGCCCCTTGCATGATCGATTCATATTGTGGGCTGTATGGCATCATTGATCACCTTAAGGAGATTGGCCTCATCCCTACTTCCCCAACTGATTGTTTCTATGATGGCCCTAAGATGGCTCATCGATGGTCGGTAATCTTCCGGTGGTGATGACGGTTGTTGATCCTGCTAGCCTGTGGGCTGCATGCTGGGCCTTGCTTCTTGTTATTAACTAAGCCTCATGTTTGGAAATTGGCTAGGCATTGCTATTTGAGGTGGAGTGGGCCCAACCGTCTACTCTTGTTCAGGCTCTAGTGTTTCACCGACATCTTTTCTTGGTGCCAGTGGCTCCAGTAATTTAGCATATAAATCATTTTGAGCTTTTCTAAGGACGTCATTAGTGTACCCCAGAATTCCAACATGTTGGCATAGCTTCCTAATTAAACATGGAAAGGATAATGCAAACTTTCCTGTTTTGTGTTTTTAGAATCGCCTTAATATTTCTGTTAAATACAAATAGGGCAAATTGACATCAACCTTGCCCATCAGAATTATGCTTCCTTTGGCCACATAGCCCCTTCATTGGGAAGATGTGACATGTGCCAATTTTAAAATAAACTCTCTCTTCAAGGGTCAGTTCTCCATATGTTTTGTCTTCTTTGTTGTACGTCCTCTTTAGCCATACTTTTTTTGAATCAACATCGGAGCAGGTGGACAAATGAGCAACTTTAGGCCCTGTATTTGAAAGATTCACAACTTCTGCAATGGCCTTTGCAGAGAAATCAATTGATATTCCACCAATGTCCAAATTGATAGGTTTCCCTCAAATACCATTCTCCACTTTTCGAGAGGACATGCCATAGTGGAGATCCCTTGAGTTGATCCTTGATTGGTTCGGGGGTGAATTTGGTAGAAGGTCCAAAATTAAGTTCCACAATCACTACAGTGGATGTGGACTTTTCTCGAATGGCTTAAACGCATTCCGTGGACAACATGAGATGTTGTCCTTGTTCGGGTGCCCTGCTCTCTCCACCTTTTGCCTGACCGAATTTTGTAGTGATAGGGATTTCTTGATGTATGCTAAATAATTGTGCCTCCTATTCTGCATGCTCCATATGAGGTCCTTGGCCTTTGCCTCTTCTTGGACGTTTGGATGCACCTTGAGAAGGTCCTTCTTGTTGTCCTTGTTTAGGGACCATCTGTAATCACACAAAGATCAATTGTTAATAAGGTTATTTAAGGAAGTTCAATTATCTCATACCTTACTCATTGCCTTTAATAAATGTTGAATTCTTTACTTAGTGTGATTTCAGAGTTAGAGATTTTTTCCCAAAAAGTTCCCTTAAAAGTTTTAATGTTGGGCCCGATTTGCTCAGGTGACTCTAATTAATAATTTAAATGATTTGGGTGAAGAAAGAAAATTAGTTTGACATAAGTTCTTAACATTTCTTAATATTACTTACTCTTATGATATCCTTCGAGCAATAGCGAATTTCGAAAAAGTTATGCACGAATTCTATCATACCCCTTCCCCACGACTAAGTTAAACACTTCAGGTTCAATTAGGTTCAATCGAAAGGGAAATCAGTGTGTTAACTAGCAAGATATTGATGGTTGAATGGTAGACTCAAAGCGCTAAAAATCGTGGAAGAAAATTGCAACAACTCCTTGTGTAGCAACTAGTGAAAATGGCTTCTACATGCACAAGAGGCCCCATATATATAGGTTTTGTGGACATGATATCATGTACACAATAGTGCATACTCGATATCACATCGGATTCAATACTGGGTACTTGATATTGCGTCCCCTCCAAAATAGGGTACTTAGTAAAATTGATGAATTTTTGAGTTTCATGGCCAAAAATGAAGGATTTGAGGTAGATTTGAAAGGTCTAAGGTAATGTCAAGTGGACATTAAGGCACCAAAAGTGTAATGAAGTGGTATTATACAATGAAGTTCTTTGAATAGGGTGAGGAAAAAGGACATGTAGTGGTGCAAAGGAATGTTTGGTTGAAACAATGATAAAGGAAAGAATAAATTTGGCAATGCAATACTTGGAGGGTATAAGATGATGTGGTGGTGTACAACAAGTACAAATTACAAAAGTCACGCAAGTGGATCCTCCCCAAAGTAGGTTCCAACCTATCATGCTCTTGCGTAACCACACCTTAAAATGTCTATAGGCACTAGAAGTGTTAAATGCAATCTACACTTGTGCAGCAAAACACACACATGTTTAATACCACCACGATTAGGTATGAATTCTATGCCACACAAGACACAAGTTAGAAATACTTGGACCATGAGATGAGAAGAACCGTGGAAGGGATTACAGAGATTGGGATGTGAGGTAACTTACTTTGGGCACAATGAATCCAAAGTGTTTTGCAAGATTAAGGTACCATTAGCCTTTTACTCCAAGATCAAAATCGAGTCCATACCTTTGATCAATGACATCGCATTGTTTCATCTCGATGATAGACAACCATAAGAGCATCATGACAGTAAGGTGTATGATTACTTGGCATTTTGTGCAAGGGACGAGTGATTTGAATTTGTTTGTAGCACGTTTTTCTTGATCTTTTCTTTACTATTTTTCTTCTTTCTTTTCTTTTTTTTTCTTTTGGCAGCTTTTGCACTTTATCTCTCTCAACAGAAATCTAGAGAGGCCATCAACCTTTAGGCATGGATGCATGTCTTTCCAGTGGGACCCCTCTAGAATAGCATTAAGTTCTTTTATTAAGTTTCTTTATCACAACTCTTACTTCCATTTTTCGTTAGATCTACAAGGATCTTAGTACAGCCAAGCTACATGATAGCACATACAGATGTCACCAAAGAGAATCCACAAGTCCCCTTGATGTCACACCATGGCCATTCCCTCTTAATCTGTTACTCTTCGCTCTGGGCAAAGTTACTTTAAGTTTTAATGATAACAAGAATATCATCGTACCCAGAGTAGAACCACTTATTAATAGAATGGATGGGTGGATGTTGTGGGCTCACTGTCTAAATAATTTGTCCCTTGTGACTTGATAGCATAGTATAATACCTCAATTGATAGGTGACATGAGTATTTTATTCATAGATGAGATCATCCTCAAAAAGATAAAACAACAAATTAAAAGATGAAAAATTAGAAAACGAAAAATTGGAAAACAAAAAATTGTAAAACCAAAGAAAAGGAAAAACATTTACTAATTCTGCTTGTTAGAATGGGGGGTATCCTCCATGGATAAACCTTTGATCATGATGAGAATTAATAAATGGAAAGTTTGGATTCATGCATGTTGTAAATATTGGGGTCCAGTCATATCCAAACCACTAGGTGTCTTTTGGAGTGGTTGCAAGAATGTTCCCAATTTGGGGTTCACACACTTGATTAAAGTAGGCATAGTAGGGTAGATTATAAGATGTGGTCATGTGATAAGAAGCTGACCCACTATGGTAGCTATGACCATAAGATGGTATGCAAGGATTGATATGTCTTCCCATGTGGTTATATTTATTGGGTCGCCTGGTTGTTGGAGTGTCGATTGGTGGCCTGGATAGGGTAGTAGGAGGCGTTGAGATTGAAGAGGAAGGTGCATCATCATGTTGGGATTATGCTAAGTTGGAGGATGCAATGGTTCTAGAGCCATGTTGTCTCGTTTTATGGCCATGCGTAAAGAAAGGATACTTTCGACGTTGTGGAGGATTCCCACTACTATTGACAGTGGTAGCACAAGTAATGTTCATTGGTTGTTATGGTGATGCAAAACCTTCAGATACTACTAGTGGTAATGTTGAAGGAGGTGAAGGATGAGAATATTCAGAGTAAAGAGGAGTGGAAGGGACATGAAATGGTGATCCCGTAAGAGAGGACATGGGTTGATGATACTTAGGAGAATAATAACGATGAGGTGAAGTAGAGGATGTTGATCCAGTTGGAGAAATAGGGTGTTAAACATAATAATCACTTGGTATCAGGGCATATGAAGGTTGAGGCCAATTTGGAAATGGTCTCCTTCACAACTGGGGGTTTTGTCACTGTGGTTGAGCACAGTACTTCTATACAAAATCTGGATGTAGCATTCTTCCCCAATGCTCATGTAGATGTAACAAGATTGGGCATTGGCCTTTGGGGTGATCGTATAGGCAAACATCGCATTGATATTTCTGATTTATAGTTGGGCTCCTATCCTTATTTCCTTCAGCCCTTATTTCCGATTGTCGAATGATGTTCTATCTTGTTTCTCAGTTTGGCATCCTTTGCTTGTTTTGGTTGTCAGAGTGATCTTGCGTGGGTTTACCTTTGATAATATTTACATATTCTCCACATTTTTGATGTACTTGCTCCATCATTTTATTTATCTTTGCCTCATATTCATCTAGTAATTTTAGTATTGGCAAAGATGGGGATGGTTCCATCTCCTCGAGGTGAGTTGATTTCTCCTCTTCATGATTATGGACCTTCGTTTCTTTAAGAGTTTGGTCTTATTGAGATTTTTTAACATTCTCCCATTTGGCTATTTTTCCTTCTTCTTTTGCTATCTGCTTAATAAGCTCTTGGAATTTCTAGGTTTGTAGTTCATATAGTTGACCTGGGGCATACATTCCTAGGGTCTCCCTTGTTTCATTGCAGAGCCCATCCATGATGTGACACATTAGCCTTTCCTTGGAGAATCCATGGCCTGGACATTTGTTTAACAACGAGTAATATCTTTCTAAGGCCATGTCCAAGGGTTCATGTTGCCCTTGTTTTCAATCTTGAATTTGTCTTCTCAAGGCTGACACTCTTGCATAGGTTTGATATCTTTCATTGAAGAGTTCTACCATTATAGGCCAACGACAAATCGAATTCGGTTTTAAAGACCTATACCACACTTTTGCTTAGCCCAAGAGTGTCATAGGAAAGGGCTTAAGCCTTTTCCACCTTTTCTCAATGTTATTCCATACATAGGCATCATGGAAGGGTTGTAAATGGTGTTGCGGATCTAAATCATAGCCTCCTGAGAACTTAGGAAAGTTGTTTAAATCAAGCTTGGGTAGAAAAATTTCCTTGTGATGCCTACAAGATATCTGAATGACCTCTATCATCTGCATTAGGATCTTAGTGGCCAACAGGGGTTCATCGTCACTAAACAGGTCGTGAGTTCATGAGTTGGGACAATGTTGCCTATGTTCATGTTGGCGTTTTTGACTTTACCTGTGGGTTTGATTTTTATTTTTACACCGACCCCTTAAGAAATAGTCATCTGCATCATGCCCTGATGTTGAAAGAGCAGAGGAAGAGAGGGAACTAGAAGACTCGTCATGACTTTTGTAAGTCTCCCAATCATCCCCTGATGTACTCTTGCTAATCATTGGGAAGGTCTTAGGCCCTATGGGCCCCCTCGTTCTAGGGGCTATCCCATCTTCACTAGAGGTGTCTAGGTTGGATGAGAAAAGTCCTTGAGTAACATTGGGATGTCTGTGAACATATGAAACTCCTGCATAAGATTGAGTACTCCAAACTTCTTCTTCATCATAAATTTCATTGGTTCTCTAATGAATTGCCTCGCTGGATGTTGCGTTATGGCTACCTTGCAAAAGAGATATTGTCGTGAATTGTGTGTGACCTAATTGAGTTTAATTCCTTTTTCAGAAAGATATATTGTTAATACCTTGTTATAATGATCTTGTATGATATAACTAATCTAGATAACTAGCACCGTCCCCGAAAATGGTGCTAATGATGAGTGACAAGGTACCCCTATGCTCAACCATACAAATATGAGCATGTACGCATGATCCAGTCGAAATCTGCGGACAAACTAGTTGTGGCACCTAGATAGTTAGATGTTAATCGTAGTTTGTTGTCTTCCCATCTGGACTAGTATTTGCTTTGTCACATATGGTTTAGTCTAGAGTGAGGTGTATGATGTGATTTCTAATACTATGCTACTCCTAAAGACAATGAAAAATAACTTGATTAAGCTAATAAGCAATGGGAAGTAAAATCTAAGCTAGCCTAAGTGTGATGAGCATTCGTCCCTAATCATTCGTATGCATCTTGGATTTCATGTACTACTTTTGGGATTACCAAGCACACATCACTCGCACTACTTGATACGCTATTGGGTTATCATGTAGTTACACTTAAATGTTCATGATTAAGACGTACTCATTCTGCATTAACAATAGGAATAGTAAATGATGATAAAAAGAAATATTAATTAAGAAAACAACAATAAATAATTAACAATCAAAACAAATGAAAGCAAAGTGAATGCTACAATGATGGAGTAATCTCGAGCTTTATTGTTGATCATGTGTGTGTCCAAGTACATCACACTCGAACAAAGGTTTCATACAATTAAAAGCATCACATTGCAGGTATGCATTTGAGAAAGAACTGAAAAACTAAAACTGACAAAAAGACTCCTAATGACTAAACAATCTCTAATGCTCTAATTCTTTAACCCCATGTGCCTAAGTGTTATATTTATAGGCTAACACAGGTATCACGATATTGAGTATATGATATTGTATCTAGGCTACGATATCGTGTACTCGATATCATGTACATGATATCGGGGCCTGGCAACCCATGATTCATCATTTGGCAAGGCAAAGATGTTTGTAGGCTAGACATCTATAAGGTCTAGATGTCTTGGTAGAGATCACTGTTTTAGATAAAGTAGACATCTTGTAGACTAATAAATGTCTTAAGAGTAGATGTCTTACTGGCATATTATAGACTTCTTGTCTAGGAGTAGATGTCTTTCCAAAATTGATGACCATTTCTCAAGTAGATGTCTTAGTTGATTCCAGATGTCTTCATAATCTAAATTAAGTACTAAGAGGCAAGATGGAAGATCATATTAAAGTTATAAATTACCATTAAGGGCCAAGTCTTGAGAGGCCAATTGAAGAGAATTTAAAGGATCATTTGGAGAGGTTTAGAGAGGGAATTGAGAGACTTCTTAAGCTCATCTTGAACATTGCTTGGGTTAGCCATTTGACATTGTGGAGAGTGAAGAATTCATCTATGTTCCATGGTTGTGTGCCCTTTGTGTGTTTGAGAAGTGGTGAGGGGATTTTGAGTACATTGTCTATCCTTGGAACATTTCTTGCATTTTATTTTGTATTTCATTTCCATTGTTTGAACAAGAATAAAGTATAGTGTTCCTTTCTTATCATTGAAACATCTTGATTTGGGACTTTGGCCTTGAGTGGTCTTGTATTGTGAAATCCAAGAAGGATCTTTACCATCTTGGTATTAGAGTGTAAGGATTGAAGACAATTCACTCAAGTGGAAGAATTCCTTATCATCATAACACAAGGATTCACTCACCTTCAATTCTGTTTGGTTTGTAGTTCCCATTGTGTGTAATTTCCATACTTCTTTAGGTTTTATGAACTTCTTTTGGTCCTTTTGGATGATCAATTGTATTGGGTATTGGAATTTTTAATTAGTTGAGATACCCATGAACTTGGATTGCCTAGGGTTTCATTGAATTGAGTAAATTTCAATTTGGGGTTTCATATTTCTTATTAGGTATTGTTGGGTACTTCAATTTGTGGGTACTATTAATCCTTTTGAATTTTCTTGTGGGTATGTGTATTTTGTATTTTAGGTCATTTTGATCATGGCATCAAAGAAGAAGATGGTTTAAGCTTTAGTTATGGACATGAAAGAGATGAAAAATGCTTTTCAGTGCATTATGGATAAACTTGAGAAACTTGTAGAAAAGAAAGATCAACCTCCATCTCTTATAGCTTTAAGTTAAAAAGAGAACCTAATAGCTACTTCATCAAGGTAGTCATTCATGACACATCTTGAAGATTATATTCCAATTGAGGAAGAAGGGTATGGAAATAAGAAAGAAGAAATTGAGATTCCTCATGTTCTAAGAACTGAATCAAGGATTCATGAGTCAAGAATTACTAGAGAAAGGAATGTGACACCTACATTTAGCTCTCACAATCATCATTTGAGAGTAAGCTCAATTGCTTCATCAAGGGGTTTTTTAAATTAAAGACATGGAAGCTAATCTTGCTAAGGCTTTCAAACATGCACCAAGGTTGCCACATGTTGAGTGAAGACCTTCATTGAAATGGAAGGAATTGAATCTTGTCTCTCTTGGCTTAAGGTGTTGAACAAATACTTTGAGCTTGAAGATGTGGAAGATAATCAAAAGGTGTTATATGCTAAAACAAAATTAGAAGGTATGACACAAATATGATGGGAGAATGAAAGTCATGCTTACCTTGTGAGTAATGTTACAATTATTAGGAGTAATGTTCAGTTAGTCCTAAGACCTGATGGGGTACATGAATTGATCCCTATGATTATTGAGCAATATAGGGAATGCTTTCCTACAAATGCTTCTTTGATTTTGCTGAGTGAGCATGAATATGTTCAAGCACATGAAGAGGTTGAGCATGATTTTGTTATTGTCTCTACAATTGCAACATGTGAAGGAGAGCAAACTAATTAACTTTCAACAACAATGCAAATTTTGGCATAAGAATTTGCTAATGTGTTTAAAGGAAAGTTGGAAGGACTTCCATCCATGAGATTCACTTAGCATCAAATTGATTTTGTATCTAGTGTAACTATTCTAAATAAAAGGGCTTATCACATTACTTCAAGTCAGAGGGAGAAGTTACATAAGCAAGAAGGTGAACTTCTCTCAAATGGTCTTATTAAGAAGTCTATTTCACCATGTGCAATACTATTTGTACTTGTGCCTAAGAAAGATATAGATGAAATGAGAATGTGTGTTGATGCTAGGTGGGTGAATAGAATCATAATTAAGTATATATTTTCTATTCCTAGGATGGATGACATTTTAGATGTTTTGGCTAATGTTGAAGTGTTTTCAAAAATTGAATTAAAAACTGGTTATTAACAAATTCAGATTAGGCCTAAGGACACTACCTTCAAAACTCTAGATGGTTTATATGAATGGTTTGTTATGTCTTTTAGGCTAACTAATGTGCTGGCTACTTTCATGAGATTAATGCATAATTTTTTGAGGGATTTAATTGAAAATGTTGCATTATTTTCTTTGATGATATTCTTATATATAGTTCCAATGAGGATAAACATGTGTAACATTTAAAAATGATATGCTTTAAATTTCATGAAGGCAAATTGATAATTAATGTTAAGAATGTCATTTTATAAATAAAGAGATTGAGTATTTGGGTCATGTTGTTTCTAAGAATTAGGTAAAAATTAAGCCAAATAAGATCAAGGTAATCAAAGAATGACCTTCACCTAGAGATGTAGGAGTGGTGAGAACCTTTTTTGGTTTGGTTGATTTCTATAGCAGGTTTATTAGAAATTTTAGTTCTATTGTGTATTCAATGCTCTTTTGGTTGAAGAAGAATTTATTATTTGTGTGAGATAATGAAAAGGACATATCATTCCAAGCTTTGAATGCTAAAAGTGCTTTGGTGATGAGTGGCGATGTAGTCTCTATGCCCAATAATACAAATGATAAGCATGTGCAAGTAACCTAATTGTAATTTTTGGACTAGAATAGCAAGAAATTTAGATTGTTGTGTGTGATCATAGATTGTTATCTTTCCAATTACACTTGTGTCGGTCTTAATTTGTATGGTTAAGTTTAATTGATGCATATGATTGTTGATGTTGTTTGATCATGATTAAAATAATATAAACATATAAAAATTTAATTTAATTAATCTAAGTGTAGGAAATAAAGTCTAAACTAGCATAGGGGATAAATATTTATTCATAGTTTTCTATATAGATTTTGGACTCATGCAATCATTGTTAGATTACCAAGTGTTTACTATTGGACGCACCAAGTAAAAGCATTGTCAAGATTAATAAACGAAATGTATTATGCTTGAAACTAGTTGTACTTACNATTTATTCCTAGCAATTGGGATTTCTCTTGCCTTGGTGGTTTTTGTGGCTAATTCATTGTTGTTTCTACTACAATATTCAAACAAAATGATTTAATTAGGACCTGCATCTTTTCCTCCTTGGTCCTAAAATCATGAATAGGCTAGGCTAGATCATCTAGAGTTGATGTTGTGGGTACTTTCCAAAGATAAGATAAGGCTAGAAACATCTCATGGACATTGACAAACTAGGTTGCAAAATGTGAGCATTCAATGTGAAATACACTTACTTTGGCCTTTAGATCTTGGTAATTTACCACTCTTTTAGCTAGGTTCTTTGCAACATCTCATTAATTCGTGAACTTTGCTTTAAGAACCTCAAGCTTTGCATTAGCAATATGTAACTTTTAAAATGCCTTATTGTGGAGCTTATGCTTATTCTAATAAAGTAAAAATGATGTGGCTACCTACTTCTCTAGCTTAGTTTGAGACCTACCAACATTTGCCATGGCAAGATTTACACACGATAGATTTACAAGCCCCATGTATTTTGTCATGTCTTTGTTTGGAAACTCTTTTACTTTGATTTCTGTGTGGTTAATGCTGTTTATCCCATTAAAGATGGATTGCTAGCTAAAATTTGGGAGTTGTTAAAGAGCATAGAATGATGAACATATGATGAAGAAATCCTTGAATTTACATCTTGCTTAAATTTTTCTAGTGATAAAAGGTTTAACTTCTTCTAGCTTCTCAGGCTTCTAAAATATCAATTAAAAGATTTCTTTCATCTCTTTCATGTGCTTAGTAAAAGTTTTAAGTATCTTCTTCTTAGGATCCATGATGGAATTAACCCAAAATCACACTATCCACAAGTAGATAATGAAAATTCACAAAGGAATTGGAATACACACAACCAAGAATTGAGTGCTCACAAAATTTAGATAGTATCCAAAACAAAATAGAGTAAATTTGAAATAATATTGAAACCCTAGCTCAACCAAGCTAATGGGTGCTACAAATGGAAAAATCATGAATATGCACAAGAATTAACCTTACAAATAGGCTAAAGAAAGTTCTCAAACCTTAGAATTAAGTTAAAAAACAAAGTCCAATTGAAATTATACATAAACATAGAATAGTATGAGGGTACAAGTAGCCACCTAGCTATTGATGCTCAAGCTTAACCTACTAGTAGATTAAGCACATTAACACAAATTCTCTAACTTGCTTCTTCATGCTTGACTAATAGTACAACCTCTTTAGCACTTAATACATCTTATCATTGTTAAGATACATTTAATGTCCACTACGATGAGCTTTCTTCAATAGATGTTGCTACAAGGAATCATGCATAAATAGTTAATTCTTATAATGAAGCAACCTAAGCACATCTACTACTATTGATGAATTCTAGATCATCTAATTTACTCACATCAAGGATCATGTTACTGCTCTACTCGAATCTCATTCAACACATTTAACTAAATCACCAACCTATGAAGTTTACCATCCATATGGATCAAGACATCTTGAAAAATTTTGCATTTTCCTATTCGACATTGGATGTTAAAGTGAAAATAGGCCAAAAATTCAACCCACCTCATTTAACACAGGTTAAACTATGATTAATTTATTAAGTTCTATAGCCTTTTGTGATCCATCCAAATTTTGAACTTATTACCGAACAAATAGTGATGCCACAACTTAAAGGGAAATACCATTTCTCCTAGCTTGAGATCATGAGTGTAATAGTGGATTTCATGAGGTTTTAGTTGCCTTGAGGTATAGGCTACCACTTTACCCTCTTGTATAAGAACATGTCCATAACCTTTCCTTAACATATTAGTGGAAACATTGAATGGTTTACCTAGAGTAAGCAAAATCAAAATAGGAGTTGAAATCAATCTACTCTTAAGTTCATCAAAAGTAGCTTAATAATGTAGGTCTCACAAGAATCCAACATTTGTTTGCAATAGCTTCATGAAAGACAAAGTGATGCTAGAGAAATTCTCTATGAATCTTTTATAGTAACTTGTTAATATAAGGAAATTGCAAACCTTTACAACATCCTTAGGGATAGGCCAATCCCAAATAGCTAATATCTTAGTCGGGTCCATTGCTATACTAGCCTTTGAAATAACATCCCACAAATGGAGTCTCGCAACATTAAAAAGAATACTTCAAAGGTTGTGTGAATAAATGATGTCTTCTAATTATCTACAAAAGTGTTCTCAAAGGCTCCTCATGAAGATCCTTCCCTAACAAATTCACTAAGATATCATTGATGAACACAATGATAAATTGGTCTAGGTATGACCTCATAACATTGTTCATGTGATGCATGAATACTACAAGAGTATTAGTGAGTCTAAAAAGTAAAACAAGAAACTCATACTACTTATACTATAGCTTTAAGGCTATATCGAAAACACTCTCATCTCTGATCCAAACCTAATGATACCTTGACTGCATATCTATCTTTGAGAACACTTGAGCTTCTCTTAACTAATTAAACAAATTGTCTATAAGAGATAAATTATACTTATTCATCACATTCACTCGATTTAGCTATTGATAATTGACATACGACCTTATGTTACCATCCCTTTTCTTGTTGAAAAGAATAAAAGCATCATAAGAAGATACATTTGGATGAATTAGACCCATATCTAGCAACTTTTGAAGTTCAAGCTTCATTTTAGCTAACTAAACAAGTGACATTCTATGTGGAATCTTAGAGATAGGTTCAACATCTACTTTAAGAGAAATCTTAAACTCAACATTATGTCCTTGAGGTAAAACAAAAAAATTTGAATGAAAAACATCAAAAATTATGAACAATAGGAATTTAATTAATCCCAAGTGAAGAAGAAGATTTGTTGATTGAAACTAGAAAACAAGGATAACCTTTCCACAACTAGTAGTAAAGAGACCTCAAAGAGATGATCCAACTTAATCTTATGTAATCTCATTTGCATGGTCACTTGGACACCATCATCTGTCACTAAGGAAAGTACTAATGATAGCAATCCAAACTATCTTGATAGTTAAACAACTAATCCATGCCCAAAATGATGTTATAATCCCCTAGACATATGACACCACTAAGATTATAGATTTGTAGATTTGTTCCATAGTGAGCACATTTCCATTAATGGTACTAATGACAAGACTAACTCTTGAAATTTAGATGTTTAATTATTTGCATATCAACAAAGAAATGAATGACATTAGGATAAAAAAGAATCAATATTATAAAATCTAAAATTTTACCTTCAAACTCTATCATGGTATTCAGTTGAGCATTCACTAGCTAGTTAGTCAAATTATATACATGTGCATATATCCTAGCATCATCCTAATTGCGTATAGGTTATTCAACCTACTTGAAATTCTTGTGACCTGGTTGGCCATAGTTGTGGCGATTGGGATAATCCCATTGGATATGTTCAACTTTCCCACAAGCATGATAAGTGATGGATTCACAAGTGGCCCCACTACTTGAAGACTATTGCTACTATCCACTAGATCCTAAACCTTAGGCTTTCTTCAATCCACTAGAATTCTTGGAAGAGGTTTGAATCCTCTTTTAAGAATGATTGCAATGTGTTACTTCTACCAACTAACTATGCTCCAAGTTCATCACACAAGCATGTGCATCCTCAAACGTTTGAAGATGAATAGGAAGCAAGTGGTTCTTAATGAATGTACAAAGACCTTGGATGAAACAGTTTGCTCTAGTCTTCTTGTCAAAATGTATATGAAGCACATATATACTTAACTTTGAAAAGTTTTACTCATACTCTATCATTGTCCAATTTCCCTAGTAGAGATAATAAAATTCATTTGCTTTTGCCACTACGTACTCTAAAGAAATATAATGTTGATTGAAAGTGAGAAGAAAATCACCTCAATGAACATTGCAATTCTTTCAATGATGTACCTTCACTTGAGTAGTTCACCAACAACTAGTAGAACATTTGAACTAGTAGGTTCCTAATTAAGTTTTTTTATGGGAGTGCAACCCATTAGCTTGGAGATCTTAATGTCCTTCTTCAAGATCTTTGTGGTAGTCATAGGATCCTCACCCTACAAGGTAGGTAGTACCAACTTATGGAATAGTTTCATAAGCTAATGTTCCATTAATAATTTTCCATCATTACTAATCCTTGAAGCAATGAGCATTGACGATGAGTTTGAGTTCTTCTCCATATGTTGATGGAGGAACTAGGGCAAGTAACGATTGATGTTAACTTCATTGATCTTCTTATTCGATGTAGGAGTAGGAGTAAGAGTAACAAGCTCTACTTTGAGATTTTCTATGAACTTCAATTTTCAATCAAGAATAGGATTAGTTATCAGAGTTGGGTTGCTAGGTCCAACATCTGCCCTCCTCTCATGGTCACATTTAACTCTAGTATATATCATTACTAGACACGATGATATGAAATGAGAAAATCATAAAACCTATGTTGTAGTACAAGCTTGTAACACCCTCCTTCGTAGCCTTAGGTTTAAATGTATTACGTTGGGTAGACAACCTCTAATGAATAATTGTTTATGGAAAGGAAACTAAAAATTAAAATGATCTGATATAGGAAAAGAAAGAAAAAGGAAAACTTACAATGAAACCATGATTGAAAGAAAAAAGAAGAGACTAAATAGTAGAAGAAAAAGAATATAATTCTTACATACATATATGCATACATACATACATAAGGTTAAAAACTAAAATTAATTATAAAGAGAAATATAAATATGAATTTGAAAATACTCATAAATATGTAGCAATAATAAATCATGCTTAGCCATACATAATATTCATAGTCCAAATACATGAAGCATGAAAGGAAGTAATCTTATATATGTCTGTCATAAATTATAATAATACCAAAGACAAAAAACTAATGCTAGAAATAGAAATACATGAAATCCAAATTAGTAGCAAAAATGAAAAGATATCCTTGCACAAGCTAGCCTTGGTAACCTTTAAATAAGAAAGAGGGTAAGTATACATTGAGTGAGAAACCTTCGCATCTCCTTGGGCTAAATTAAGGGCAAGTCTCATGGTTGGTAGATGAAGGGATGTTAACCCATAAAACAAGTTAGTGTGTAGAATAATCCAAACATCAAGAGCATATATCATACATTGATCCTAACATCAAATGAATCCAACCAAATCGAATTTTCCACTCTACTCATCCACCTACAAACAAAGATGCTAGCATGCACTAGACTCAGTTTTAAATATGTGAATTATTATCATGTGTATTTATTTAAATTTCCAAATCAAATGCTAATCTACCATGCATTATTAGTCTTAAACCAAACTATCGATGTTAGAGGTACCACCCAACACTCATTTGTAATGTTCTAGAGACATGAAAAAAGACCAATGAGCCATAGGTCATCTCTCATGTAGCATTGGGCCTATAATGAAAGTCATATCAATGAATTCTTATGAGGGTCAAATACCAAATATATCTAGAAAGCTCATCTTTAACTAGCCACACAGCTTGATGCTAGCTCTTGACAAACAATATTAATGTAAACATCCAAATAAAGCAAACTAAACATTGATGGTGGAGGAATACAAACATCATTCAACATGTCTAAGTGATTTGAATAATTTAGAAATTAAGTCCAAATCAAAATTGACATGCCAAAAAATTCCAAGTCCAATAAGCTTAATTGAATAATGTAAAAAGATATTAGAATGAGTTAAACTAAGCTCCAATAGTAAGAAGGGATAAAGAACAGTAAAAATTAAGATACAATGACTTGATCACAACCTCACCTTGACTCATGGTGGCTGACCATGACCTTATCATACCTTATGGTGTTAGCAAAATATCTACTAGGAAAAACTACAATAAAAACCCTTGATCACTACTTAACCATGACTTGGTCATGGCCTATGGTGAATAGACCATGATCTAACCACGATCCATGGTAGGCTAGAATTTGTAACAAACAATACAATATGGTAAAAGCAATAAATAAAAGATATATCACAACTTCATGACAACTTGTAATGATAGATCATGTTAGTACGACCCATGGTTGATGGAAAAACTCATACAATAGTGAAAATAGCAAGGAAGATGCAATCACAACCTCACCATGACTCATGGTAATTGATTATAACTAGACCTTGATTCATGGTATTGTAGGTTTTGAGAAACAAAGACTAGAAATGCACAAGATAGCTCAAGGGTTAATCATGAGCTTACCATGATCCATGGTAATGAATCATGACCTAATCATGACTTATGGTCAACATTGACAGTTACATCATGACTCATGGTTTCGACATAGATTTTGAAAAAGTGCAAACACAACTTGGAAAGACTAGCAAATAATCAACAATTGATAAGGAATAAAAGGGACACAGAGGAAAAGGTCCAACAAACTTATTCAAGTTAACAAATTGAGGAAACATTGATCAACAAGGCATTGATTTCACAAAAAGTTCCAAACCCTAAGTGAATCCATAGAAGACTCCAAAACAATGAAGACTTGGAATCTCATAAAATGGCTAGAATTCAAAAGAGTCTATATTAAGATGAATGTATTGAAACTTAAAATGAAAAGAATGAGTAATACTCATGCCTCAAATAGTTGATAGAATAATTGTCACAAAACCTTTGAAACCTACAATTGGTGAAAAACATAAAATTATAGTAGAAAGAAACAACAAATTAAAGCACAAAAGTTAAGCAATTCTAGCATGCAAAGTAAGATCCAAATCTTAATGAAAATTCATTTAGATATGAGACTGAGTAATTGCCTGTTCCCATGAAGGTGCTTCGCCATTATTCTCTACACCTGGTATTAAATTGTTAGAGTTCAATTTTTCATCTTTTAGAAAACTCTACAATACTAGGATATTTATCTATGAGAATAGTTAATTGTAGTTTTTACAAATTAACAAATTAGTAATCTTGAATGTATACATTATTCCTTTGTATTCAAT
The DNA here is from genome assembly GCA_015680685.1 of Gnetum montanum. NCBI lineage: Eukaryota > Viridiplantae > Streptophyta > Gnetopsida > Gnetales > Gnetaceae > Gnetum > Gnetum montanum. The sequence goes on along the minus strand of MNCI01017230.1, from coordinate 21,699 downwards.
AGTCTTTCTTGATTTAACTTTGTTCTTAGCTAACCTATCACAAACTTAGCTCCACTCATCTTTATGAAGAAACACTTAATTAGTTGAACTTTATGAAATACTTCTTTATAAGTCTTTTCTTTCCTTCTCTTGACTTAATCATCATAATCTTTCAGATGGCATTTCCTTTTTATTTAAGAAACTAGACTAGGTTATGTATGATACAACTTAAATCTTATCTTTCTCTTTAGGAAATTGGATCTTGTGCTATAGAGATTGCTCGTCTTCTATAATACTTATCAATCTTATGTATAAAACTAATAAGTACTTCATCTCCTCAGGGTTTCATTTGAAAGAGCTGGAAGGATTCTCTTTTACGAATTTGGTTTGTTGTTATTTCATAAGAGTCTTTACTCATAATTACTTCTTTTCATTTATCATGAATTGGTTCATGATGCTCTTCCAATCATGAGGTGGTTCATGAGGTTTAATACATGTTACAAACTTTGTGATTCTTTTTTTGCTTCTTTCTCATGATTCTTCTTATATTCTTCATTTAGAGGTTGTTTCTTCACTTCTTCTATTGTTTCATCATCTTTATACTTTGTAAGTTGTTCTTGGCTTGCTTATATTTCATAAAAAGGTTGTGATGGTTCCCAAGTTACAAATCATACCTTTCATGATGAACTTATTAAGAATAATTACCAATGGTCTTAAATGAATATGAAATTAATGATTGTATAAATTTGACTTATGTATTTTAACATAAACAATATTTGACTCCTAATGAATGTGCATAAAGTCCTATGAATCAAAATAAACCACGAAAAGTGTTAAGATTACTTACTTGTAATATTAAAGCATAAATTCACAATCAAACACAAACTTAGTCACAAACTCTTGCAATGCCACAATTAAAAACTAGCAAAGCTACATGTACCATTACAAGCCATCAACCTTGTAGTGCCTTCATGTATAAGAAAATAGATGTCAAAGTACCTAGTTGAATAAATTGTGGGGTGTGTGTTTTATGGAAAATCAAATGAAAAACTCATCATAATACAACTAGGTAATTTTATAAAACCTAAAATATTATAAAAGGAATCTACTAAAAAAATATCATGTGATGTACGTAACCTTCCACAAAGCCAAAAGGCATGTGAAAACCATGAGATGAGGAAATAACAGATGTTACATATTTAAAAATAAAACATCATGCTCACATAAAAAGATTAGTGATGCCATCACATGCTCATGTCATATGTCTATACCATAGCCTCTATGATAATTTGCCAAAACTCATCCACTGGGCTAGTGCATATTAGCTAAAAATAATAATACATAATTAAAATAATATATAAAATTAAAATATCTATAAATATAAAATATACAGGTAGAAAATCTACAAGCTAATAAACATAACCAAAGCATAACATAATAGCCAGACACCACAAGCATAAAGCATAATGATAAATATTCTAATGATAACATTCAAGAATATAGGTTGTTACATAATACTAGTTCTAGGCATTTTCATCCAATACATACTTGATGTTCCTACTTACGTACTAGAACCTCCTTCAACTGTGGCTACATGAAGGGGTGCCATTGGTATATATGTTGTTGTTACTATTAGGATTTATAATGATAACATAGAAGATCTAAGAACATAATGGAATAGATCTTGAGACTTGAGGATGATAGATAAAAAGAATGGAAGATTGATGTGAGTTGACTAAAAGTATTAGGAGATTGTGGTGGTTTTTAATTTTCAGCTTGAGTAGATTGCTTCTTTGTAACATCCTTTTTTTAGATCCCCTTTCTTTTATTGGTATGCCTTATAATTTGAACCTTAGATGTGCAGTGTTTAGTCTAATTATAATATTTTGATTTAGTTATATGGTATACCCTTCCTTTCGCTGTGTGCTTGAGAGCTTATCATTATATATTTTATAGAGCTAATATTTATATTAATGATTTATGTAGTTTAAATATTAAGGTATTATGCTATTTTGTTAAGCATATTGTAAGTACTAAAATACAAGACTCTAGACTAATATAGTTTTAGTTTTAATAATGCATTAAAATTAAATTATTTTATTTATTTTCTATAAAAAACATAAAGCAAAGTAACAATAATCTAATTTATTTGAAGCTTATTTTATGTTCAAGGTAGAAAAGATTACACACTTCACTACATACTCTTTTTATTTAAGCATCTTGAGCATGTGTTAGATGCTTGCTCTAGGTTGTAGAATTTATTGACATAGCATAAATAACTACAACATAAAAATAAAAAGGTAATTCAAGCATTATCAAAATAATAGAAAAGTCATGTATTTTCTCTCTTTCCTAAAAATATTATGTAAAAGCATTAATTGAAGATTTACACTTGTGTAATGAATAGTGCATTGATTATGCAGAGATGCCTAAGTGAGGTACATGAAATATATGAGTATTATCGATAAAACCAATTTTTCATGAGCCATGATATCGTAGCTAGATATTGCATCTATGATATCATATTTATGACATCACAGCCCTGCATATGTTGTTGTTGATGTGATGTAGAGGATCCTGGTCAGTACTATAAATACCAACCCTTAGTCGCATCAAATGAACAACCTTTCATTCAACACTTAGCAAAATTATTGTAGTTTGTTTTTGTGACTTAAAGTTAGAGTTAGAAGTGAATGCCCATAGTGTGGTGTTTAACAGTTGTACAAGATCTTTGTTCAAGTGGATTGTACTTGAGCATAATTCCTGACTAGGAATAAGGATTAAGATTGTTTCTCACAATTGTAGCATTACACTTAGTTCTTTATTTTTACTTAGTTATTTTCTTTACTTAGTTTAATTTTTATTTCTTTAATATGTTTGCTTTAGTTTAGTTTTTTACATTTCCTAAGTACTTTACTTTTTCCATATTCATTAGTAAGGTGGAGTAAGTATGACTAGTTTCAAGAGTTAAGTGTAATTTTTTGGTAACTCAAAAGTGACTACACTTGATTCACTTAGTAGTGAATTCACTTGGTAATCCTAGTAATGGTTATATGAGCCCAAGGTATGTACATCAAACCAGGAATGGATGCTTATTGCCATAGGCTAGAATAGATTGTCATTTCAGTTATCATTTAGATTTAGACTTTATTCTCATTTTTTCATTATGGATGTATTTAGGAATAATTTGAGCCTACAATAACATAATATCATATACCTCACTGTGAGTTGAACCATACTACTTACACTTCACTAACTCAAAGTGAGAAGACAATAATCATGAACAAACTATCAACCACTAGCATACTTACATTGTTCATCTACAAATTATGATATGGTCACATGCATGCACTCATGACTTGTATGGTGGAGTGTTAGAATACCTAGCCATTCATCATTAGCACCATTTCTAGGGATGTGTCAATGTTTTCTTAGTAGATAATTTTATAGAGTTTGCTATATTAAGAATTACAAAGTTCATCTTTTATACTTGAATTAATTTTTTTAACACACATACACTTAAAAGTGTCAAAAGCACAATATGCGTTTTACACTTAAGGAAAAATCACTAGTTGCTAATGAAATTCCTAAGAATCATGGCAAAGAATATGAGGAAGATGATTGGAGTATGTCCATGAAAACTAGAATCTTCTATGCTCATACTAGTCCATATTACCCTAATTTTACATTTTTTTTCACCAAGATGTATAGCTAATGTAGAAATATTTACATGACAACATTGTTTTGCCTCTAGAACATTTTGCACCATTAATGTTGCAAGCAACCCTCATATGGTCAAACCTTAGCCATGTATAGGAAGGGTGCCACACTACAAAGCACATGACCCAATCATATTAGGCAATAGAAGCTCAAATAAAAAGGGATGCTGCTATTGAAACTAAGCATGAGCTTAATAAAGAAAAGAAAGTACCACAAATGGTCATCCTAGAAGTAATATATGATGTAATGTTCCATATAGAGAAATCTTATCACACCCATGGATCTCAATCTCAAACACCTATTATCCATATGGAAGATCCCATTAGGATACAATTACATTCAGCTCTTGTAGAAACACCTAGAGGAGAAAAGGAAGCCTCCACATTTAGGAGAAATCCAAGGCCTAGAACCTCCACTGAATCATGGAGGGATGAATCAAGGAGTCATAGAAGAAGAACTAGTTGGCACTGTCCTCCAACTTCTTCCTCTTCATCCTCACAATAATCCAGATATTATGATAGGAGAGAAAGAAGAATGAGGGATCATAATAAGGAAACACAAAGGGATCCTGAGAGACACAAGCATCAAAGAAGACATCCTAATAAAGAAGAGGATAATTATGAAAGAAGTAGAGATAGGATCAAACATGAAGAAAGACAATATTATGAGCAGCAAAGGGGTCAAAACTACAATAGAGTTTACAAACCCGATAATCATGAAGAACCCCTACTAGCCACTCGTAATATGATTAATATAAGAGAAGTAGTGTATATCCCTAACACACATGTAAGGGATAGTCACATCAAGGGAGTAGATATTAATAAAATTTCCATGTTTAAAGGTGAACACAATGCAGTTCCACACCACCACCTTTAAGCATTCCACAATGCCTATGTTAGTGCTCTTCAATGATAAATATCAAACCTATTCAAGAGTGTCCAATCTAAGAAATCCCTTGACACGATAATGAGAAGGTATTATTCTTTACTACATAGATGCCTAGGCATTTTCTCAAAGGAAATAACTTAGGCATATTATTAATAGATTAAGAAATAAGACTAGAGAAACTCTTCAGATTTATGCCTAAGGTATGCTATTAGAAATGATAGCCCATCGAATCCAAAGACTAATGGACTAAGTGGCAAAAGAGAAAGGAGAATTAAAGAAAAGAATCAGCTAAAGAGTACAATCGAGATCCAAAAATAAAGAAAAGGGATGTGAGAATATGTGAAAAAAAATGAGGAAACTTTGGAGGATACAATCTAGAGAAAAAATCTATCCATTCAAAAATTAGTCAATGACATTGTGACTAAAGTACAGAAAATGTGAAATTTTGTCAATGAAAAATTTGGAATAATTAAAGATAGCAGAAGAGAAAACTAAACAAGCCCTACACCAAGGTAAAGATAAGAAGAAAAGAAGAGACAATAGACAAGAACAATATATAAATAAAGGAAAGGTTGCTATGGTAGAAGAAGTAACAGACTCCAACTCAAAAGATGAGGAAGGATGTAAAGTGTGCCAATATGAACATCCTAAAGGATGTTGTCCTATTGTCGTTCACTTGCAAGATTTTAGGAAATATGTGCTTAACTCCAAATTTGTCAAGAAATAGATGCCAAGATGATTATCTACCCCCAAGGTAACTTTTAAAAACCTTACCAACCATCATATAATTCAACCAAAGCTTATTCTCAACCACAAGAGAAATATCAATAATAATGGCAACAATCACAAGCATGTGGAATGTTACCACCAAGGTAGCAATATCCATATAGACAACCAAATCCTTATGGATATTACATTCAATGCCTAATGTATTCAAGAAATGCTTCAGTCCATACCTTCTCTCACTACTATTTACCAGAGTATCATAGATTCACTACTCCATGAATGTATTCCAATTCTTATGCACACCAATCAATAGCCTAGTTCTTCAACTCAAACTCCTAACTCTCTATTACTAGTGCCACCATTGGATATGCAAGGAGAATTTCCAACATAATCACAACAAAAGAGTGCTATCAGGGTAATCGATACATTAGGGGATGTAATGGTAAATGAACCTAGATCTAGGAAGCATTCATTTTTCAAGATAAGTCCTAAAAAGGTTTAAAGGAGGGGAATTGCAACTACAACAACCTCATCCACATTTACTCCTCAAGGGAACACTATGCTTCCAAGTTCTACGAATCCAAATTTGACCATTTTCATGCTCACTGAAACTGTAACTTACTAGATTAAAGTAGGAGCACATTCCAAGTAGAGAATAGATCTAAGAAGTCCCTTAGTAAACCTCCAAATAGCAAGACATAAACCTTGCAAAGATCTACTAGATTTTGGATTAAGAGTAAACTTGATTTCACAAGATATGTATAAAGCCTAAAATCTTCCTTCACTAAAGAAAAGCAACATCTGACTATAGCTTATAGAGCAATCAATCACTGTTCCACTTGGACAAGTAGAAGATGTTATTACCACCATAAGTGATTGGTCCTACCCTATTGATTTTATAGTCATACATGTGGGAAAAAATAAAGGATAATTTCCATTAATTATGGAAAAAGCATGACTTAGCATTGTGGATACTAAGCTAGGTATCAAAGACTTGTCCTTGGAGATTTCTAAGGAAGATGAAGCTAGAATTATATAGAGACATCGAGCTCCATGTATCACATACATTGATAATGGGTGCAATTACGTGTAGAAAATCAAGGCCATGAAACAAGAAACCAAGACAACATGCAATAAATGTATAGAAGATATGTGTGTGCAACAATGTTTGTATGCAACAACCACCAAATAAGAAGGCATCCAATGACTGAATATTAAAAAATAGATAGAGTTTCATAGGTGCCTATGTTAAAGAAACTAATAGGTTAGAATAGTTAAGAAGAAAATATTCCTATGTACAATCACATCAAGAAGAAGACATTGAATAAGGATATTTAGAGATTGATGAGTGGCGAGATATCCCTACACTCAACCATACGAATACGAGTGTAGCACACGCAATCCAGTCAAACTCTGCAGACTAAGTGCCTACACACCCCATGGAACACTTAGGTTTAATCATTCGTTGTCTTCCCAGACTTACTTGTAGTTGTCACGGTGTATGGTTAAGTAAGTCTGAGGTATATAATTTTTGTAGCTTTTTATGTTTTTGTCTCCTATGCTAACAAGGTGAAGGGTTGAGAAACTAATTACTAACTCTAAGTACTGAAGTAAGTCTAAATTACCTAGTGTCAGCATTCGTTCCCATTTACCATACATACCTTGAACCGATGCAACCGTGGCTACCAAACACTAATTGTTGCTGGGATCACCATGCATAATGCACATGCTCAAAGCGATCGTACTGAGGCACTTAACTAGGAGAGAAGGGTTGAGAGAGAAAATAGTAAATAACAAATAACAGATAATAAATAACAATAAATAAAATCCTAATTATCCTATTCCATGCATTGCAAGGTTTATCCAAGAAGCTCATCTTTATTTCCGTACACAAACTTGTGTTCAGGTACAACGTTTGCTTGAATAAAGATCTGTTCACTTTAGGACTCCTACTATGGGCACATGGAAAATATTCTATCTCTGGAGTGATCAATCTACTAGAGTTTCCCTACTATCTAGCCTAGGATGAGAAAACAAAGGAGAGCCTCCTCTTATTTATAGATATGATGGCGCACCGCGATATCGTGGGGGAGGATGCGATATCGCATACGAGATATCGCGAGGGATATGATATTGCAACGACTATGATATCCTGTATGTGATATCGCGGCCCATGCCATATCGTGTCCCATCATACCCCCATGACTAAATGAAAACTCGTCCTCGAGTTCTTTACAATAATATCGGGAAGGTATGGGATTATTGACTCAAAATGAAACTAATGGGATGACATGTGAACGGATCATCATTACAAGATACAACAAAACTGGTGTTCAGGAAAACAAGGGTGAACACCTTATTACATTGACATTAAGCCTCATTTGGCAGCTGAGAAAGAGAGAGAAAGAAGAAGTGTTGCTGCTGCCAACACCAAGATTGCGCCTTTCGTTGTCCATCCGTAAGCATGTCATCGATCTTGCTTCTTGCATAGCTACTTCCAGCATTGTTCCATTCCAAGCATTCCTTCCAGATCTAATCCGTTGTTGCATTATTGCCATCTACACACACAACATAGTCTTATATTAGCAAGGGTAAATGAATCATCATGTAATTGATACCTTGCTTTGGTGTAAGTCCATTGACTAGGTTGTGGTATGGCTGATACGGATATGGAGATATATTAATGATGACTACTGAAGGTGTAGGGGTTAGGAGAAAATCAAAAAAATTGGGGCTAGCAGAAAATCAAAAAAATTGGGCCCCATACCCCCATGACTAATCGTGAACCTTCGGTAGCATTAGAATGGAGAAAGAAAAGAAAAGGAATAAGAAAGATAGATAAAAAGGGACAACTAGGATATCAATGAAATGGATGTCAAGATGGAAATGAATAGAATAAAATGGATTGCAAAAATGTTAAGGGAAAGAATTTAACTGATGCGCCAAATAGGAATGTCAATGGGTCCTCCCCAAAGTAGGCTTATGCCCTTAATGCCTTGACAAACCCACATTCAAAGAGTCCGTAGGCTTTGGAAATGTCATTTGGAACAAGAGTTAAAGTCTTAACTGCAAGAATTTACCTAAAAGAAAACAATGCATCAACCAAAATATACACTAGTTATACAACCGGCAATGAGGTGAACAATGGAGAGAAAGGTGGAGAGAAGAGAATGGAATGGAATCCCAAGAACAAGGTGGTGTACAACCCCTTATGTGTTTCATGATTAATGTGACTTGGCAAATCTCATTCCAACTCCGACCTCAAACCAACCACATCCAGTGACTTTGCAACAATGCATTCGGCTAATCCATCCCCTTGAATAACAAAAATGCTTCCCCCAAGAGAGACCACCATTATGACGAAATGAATGAGGAGAGAATGGGAAGTGAGAAGGGCCTTAGTTAGAGGGAGCATTTTTAGTTCCATAACTAGTGCTTGTAGCCCAAGGAATTATTCTGTCTAAGGGGTGTGCTTTGAATTCCCACTTTGTTGTTTGTTTTTTTTGTTTTGTGTTTTTATGCATGAGAACCACACCATGCAAAGACTTCTTATTTTTATTGTCTCAGCTTCCGATAATTGAGTAACATTGGAATAGTAAGAAAGCTCAAGAAGAAAACATCCAAGCACCTAAGAGAATGGCCAACAAAAAAGCATCAAGTTCCCTTGAAGTCACACCCTTTTCAAACCTTGAGTCCTTTCTTAGTTTGAGAAGTGCCCAGTCACTGGTTCGTTAAAGTTCTAATTAGGAAGGGATTGTACATTTCCAAGCCAAGAGAGACCATAGAACTTGTGGATGGATGGATGAAGTGAACTCATTGCCTGCCATATCAAAAGAACATACCTTAGTATCAACATCATGACTTAAAGGTAAAAACCAAACATTGGCAATCAATATGAAAACAGTTCATACCATCATGAAGAACACTTATTGGGTGATGAACTTACACGGTGGATCACACACACACGCACACAAAATGAAAAAGTATAACAATGTTGTAAAACAAAAATAAGAAAAGTTAAAGAAATTTGTAAAACAAAAACAAGAAAAGTTAAAGAAATTTGTAAAAAAAAAATGTGTTAAACAAAAACTTGTAAAACAAAAACGTGGAAAACAAAAATGTGTAAGACAAAAATGTGTAAGACAAAAATGTGTAAAACAAAAATGTGTAAAATAAAAACTTAAAAAGAACTGAGGACCCCAAATGATTAGCATAGGTGGCCATCTCCCCCATGACTGAATTGTAAGGGAGAGATTTGAAATAATGAGTGTTTGTTTGAATTTCATAGAAGTGCCCAACTTCTCCCAACTGATGTTCTTAGATTAAGGGGTGAAAGTTGGCGACACTCATATTCCAATGTGTCCATGCCTCCATTGTTGGCATGGGTTATTTCCCCAGTTCATTCCATGCATATTTTTTGGTTGCTCTTTCAACTAGCTATCAACCACGGGGTGTCTACTACTTGTTGTGTGGTTGCTACATACAGGCATCTTTGTTTCAAAGTATCAAGGGCATACCTATTGCATGGAGGCATTTCCTCCATGTCATCACCCAATGAATCATTGTATGTGATGAATGGAACTTTCTTCTTCTCGATCTTTCCATAAATTTTTATCTTAGATATCTGCAAGGAAAGATCTTGGATCCCTAGGTACACATCTACTGTACTTAGCCATGGCCTTCCCATTATGATTGGGAAGTCCCCTTCGTTGTTGTTGATTTCAATCACTAGGAAATCAGTTGGGTAAGACCAACCACACACAGTGGTAACAATGTCCTCCACCAATCTCAAAGGAATGATGATGGACTGGTCTACTAGCTCTAGTTGGATGTTACTCTTGTTAAGTTGGGGCAAGTTCTAGGCATGGTACATCTCTCATGAAATTAGGTTGACTTCGGAACTTGAGTCAAGAAGAGCCTTATGTGGTTTGTTCTCGGCGATTTGTAAATAGATTAAGGGGCTTCCAGGATCAATTAGTTTCCTGGGAAGGTGGCCTACCTTGATCTAGTTGGTTACGGTATGCATTAACATAACCGTATGCGTACAGCTCTATTGGACTGAAGGGTGCTCCGAAGTTTTGGATGGTGGAGGAGTGTACATAGGCTCAACCGCTTATTGTTGCGAGAGTTTGTTTGGGCTTTTAGTTCTAAAGAAAGGTCTTTTCTTTTTACAGTTTTCAAAACTAGCAACAGGTTGAATATATACAGCTCTCACAGCATTACGTTGCTACGGTTGAGTGGGGAGTTCCCCTTGCATTGTTGGAGCAAGAGGTGTTATGGGAACTACTGGTGGAAGAGGTGTGGATGGAGTTGGAGGATGGTAAGTATGTGGGGTGCCTCCCGGAGGAGAAGGAGTCCTCCTAAAGTGCTCCCAAACTTGGTAGTGACGTTGGGGAGTTGTGTGACCCATAGAGTCACTTGGAGAAACCAATCGCTACACAGAATAGCCATAAGGATCAGGTTGCCGGTAAGGGTACTATTGTGTTGGTGGTGGCATCCCCCATGACTGTGGGTATTGCCACTTTTGATGTTGTCTGATGGGTTGTGGTGGAGTTCCACTTGGATAGTACGTTAGTGGTTGGTGGAACTGCCTTGGATTACCTTGAGGATAAGGTAACCTTCAGGGTGTTTGCCATTGGTTAAGTCTTGGATTAAGTGCATACACCCCAGACTCCTGTAGATGTGAGATGATTGGACAACATCCCTTAGGATAATCATAATGGCAGATCTCACATCCACCATCAGCATCTGTGTCTAAATCCACAACCTCATCGGAGATAGTAATTTTCCCATTACCCTTGTTATGTGTAGGGCCTGAGTCACTCCGGTTTGTCTTACCTTTGTCACTACTTCGTTCCTCCTTAGACTCTTCTACAATTTTCAAGACAGTTTTAAGTCTGGAGTCTAAGAAATCCCACAATTGATCCATCTTAGCTGATACTTCTATTGTTAGTTTTTGAATCGGCAAGGTTTTTCTATTCACCAACTCTTCGAGTGGTGACGCATCCTCTTCATCGCAAAATTTCACTCCCTTCTTCCGAAGGAAGGGATCACGATTGTATTCTTCCGTACTCTCTCTTTTTCGTAGTTCACCTTCTTCTATTTCTACTTGTTCCAACATGCGATGTATTTCATGGGCTCTAAGTTATGATAGCCTCCCTTGGGCATAAGTCCCAAGGGTTCTCCTAGTCTCATGTCCTAACCCATCTATGATGTGGTGAAGTTGATCCCGTTGTGCGTAACCATGGCCTGAGCAACGATGTAACAATGTGTAGTAGCGGCCCATGGTAGCATCCAAGGGTTCATGAGTACCTTGCTTCCATCCTTGGATCTGCTTACGTAAGTTAGACACTCTGGAGTACGTTTGATACTTATCGTTGAAGAGTTCTAACATTGTACTCCACCTCCTAATGGTTTTCGGTCCTAAGGACTGGTACCAACTCTCTGCTTCCTTGGTGAGTGTCCTAGAAAAAAACTTTAGTTTTTGCCACTCGTTCTCTATGTTCTGCAAGGCACAGGCATCGTGGAATGCCTGTAAATGATGTTGCGGATCAGTGCTGTATCCCCCCTCAAAGCGTGGGATATTGTTCATGTCTAAACGCTTAATCCGGCTATCTTTTAAATGCCTTATTGGAATTCTAACTGCCTCCATTATATCGAGCATACTTTGGATTGGAAGTAGGGGCTCATCATGATCATCTCTTTCATGACATCTATGATGTCTTGGTTGTTCCCTACTTTCCCTTTGTTCATGCCCTTGTCCTCTCTCTCGACTCTCTCGTCGAGGTCTCTCATTTTGCCTACCTGTATCCTCACTGTTATGCTCTCTATGATTGCTCCCAGAGGTGGAAGGAGAAGGTGAATGATGTGAAGAAGAAGAACAAGAAGGAGAACCATTATCATGGCGATGTTTCCTACCTTCTCTTCTGTGGTTTCGGCCCCAATCGTGATGATGATCTAAGTGTCTGTCCTTGTCATGCATTGTAGTTCCCTCTGTGAATAGTTGGCATTCATGGGCTTCAGAACCAAGGTTGTGTATCATGGAGTGTAGGTTCTGATACCCCACCTCCTCACTATCGTTAGGAGGGGGAACATCTCTGATTTCACTTAGGACGTGCGGGACCTCTTTGCCCTTCAACAATGTATTTTTTCTATCTTGCCTTAAGTCCCTCATATGTTGTAAAGCTGTGGGATGGTAATCCCTCATGTCAAAATTTTTCACAATGTATTCAACATATAATTCTATCATGCCAATATGTGCCAAAGCACGGAGAAGCATGTTTGTGACTGCCTGATCCAGAGGTAACATAATGTTACCTTGCAAGTCTCTCCAGCGCATCTGCTCATCTTGATGGAAGATAAAAGTAAAATTGGGAATATACTCATCGGGATGAGTATATTCCACCCTATATTGTTGAGGAATTGGCAGATTTAGGTTATGTGTTTTTGATTGCCGACTGTTTCGTGTATTACCACTAGGCAGTGAGTTGCTTTTGTTAGAAGAAGACATTGTTATTTATCGGTGTACAAATTTTACCATTATATAATTTTTCTTTTAATTAACATGAAGGTTTGTTTAGGCTCCCAACAATGTGAGTGATATCCTATGTTCTATTCAGTGCACAAACACTTAGTCCCTGACAACGGTGCCAATGATGAGTGGCAAGATACCCCTACACTCAACCATACGAATACAAGCGTAGCACACGCGATCCGGTTGAACTTTGCAGACTAAGTGCCTACACATCCCATGGAACACTTAGGGTTAATCATTTGTTGTCTTCCTAGACTTACTTGTAGTTGTCACGGTGTATGGTTAAGTAAGTCTGAGGTGTATGATTTTTATAGCTTTTTATGTTTTTGTCTCCTATGCTAACAAGGTGAAGGGTTGATAAACTAATTACTAACTCTAACTATTGAACTCTAAGTCTAAATTACCTAGCGTCAACATCCATTCCCACTTACCATACACACCCTGAATCGATGCAATCGTGGCTACCAAACGCTAATCGTTGCTGGGATCACCATGCGTAACGCACGTGCTCGAAGCAGTCGTACTGAGGAACTTAACTAGGAGAGAAGCGTTGAGAGAGAAAATAGTAAATAACACATAACAGATAATAAATAACAATAAATAAAATCCTAATTAGCCTATTCCATGCACTTCAAGGTTTATCCAAGAAGCTTGTCTTTATTACCATACACAAACTTGTATTCAGGTATAATGTTTGCTTGAATAAAGATCCATTCACTTTAGGACTCGTACTGCGGGCACATGGAAAATATTCTATCTCTAGAGTGATCAATCTACCAGAGTTTCCCTACTGTCTAGCCTAGGATGAGAAAACAAGGGAGAGCCACCTCTTATTTATAGATATGACGACGCACTGCAATATCGCGTACGCGATATCATGGGGGAGGATGCAATATCGCATACGCAATATCGCCAGGGATACGATATTGCGACGGCTGCGATATCACGCACGCGATATCATGGCCCATTCGATATCACATCCCATCAGAGATCCAAGACAAATATGAACCTGAGCCTTTAGAACTGGAAGCCCTACCAAAAATACTAGAGTATGCCTTTTTGAATAACAAAAAGCTTGTAATGATCAATGCTAATCTTGATAAAGAACAAAAGAGAAGATTATTGGAAGTGGTGAATAAATGACCAACAACATTGGCATGGTCCCATGATGAGATCACTTGAATTGATCCACTTATATGCCAACATTGGATTTATACAAATCCAGTTTTCAAACAATACCACTAGCCTCAAAGAAGATAAACCCAAAGCCTAAGGAAGTTGTTAAATAGGAGTTAGAAAAAATATTAAAAGCAAGGTTCATCTATCCCATAGCAGTTAGTGAATGGATCAGTCCCTTACTTATTGTTCCAAAGAAAGGTGGCAAGTAGAGGGTTTGCATTGACTTCTTGATGTTGAATCTAGCAACATTAAAGGATCACTTTTCCTTATCATTTGTTAACCATGTCCTTGATACTATTATAGGACATTAGTACTATAGTTTCCTTGATGGGCACAGTGGACATAACCAAATCTACATTACACCAAAAGATCAAGAGATGACTACATTCACTAGTGCATTAGGAATGTTTGCCTATAAGCAAATGTCTTTTGGCTTATGTAATGCTCTCACTATCTTTCAAAGACTTGTATTGAGTATCTTCCAAAAATAGATTGGCAATGGAGTGGAAGCATTCATGCATGACTTTTCCACATATGGGCTAGACTTCAAACAAGCTTTGGATTGACTAAAGTAGGTTTTCAAAAGATGTGTTGAAACTAGTCTAAAGCTCAATTAGAAGGAAAACCATTTATTGGTCCAAGATGGTATTCTTTTAGGACAAGAAATATCTTAAAAAGGAATAAAAGAAGATCTTGATAAGATGAGAGTCATTCAAAATATCACTTAGTGACCACAAATTGTTAAGGATGTCAAATCATTCCTTAGTCATACAAGATATTACAAAGGGTTTATTGAGATTTTTTCAAAGATTACGAAGTCGCTAGTAGAACTAACAAAGAAAAATGCATCATTCTAATGCATAGAACAATGTGAGAAGGCATTTGAGATATTAAAATAGAGCTAATCAAAACACCAATCCTTTGAGTTCTAGATTGATCAAATCCCTTCCACATTACGACAGATGCTTCAAACTATGCACTGGAAGTAGTACTCAGTTAGCTTGATGATAAACAAAGATGATATTACATACATTGCACTAGTCGAAGCATCACTAATGCATAACTTAATTACACCACTACTAGAAAAGGAGCTTATGTCCATGATGCATGCATTAGAGAAATTCAGACATTATGTGCTTAGGTACCCTATTTATACCCACATGGATCACAGTACTATCAAATTTCTATTGAATTAACTAGTGGTCAGTCCCATGGTGATATGTTGCCTTGTGATATTATAGAAGTTTGACATTACCATGATAGAAAAAAGGGAACTAAAAATGTTGTAGTTGATCATTTGTTAAGACTAAGATGGAAATTGCAAGAACAAGATGAACCATTATCCGACCAATTTCTTGATAAAAATTTATTTACAAGAATAAAAATGGCTATTAAATCAATACAAAATTCATGAATTATTGATTACATGACTTACTTCACTACATAAGAGCTTCTTGTTGAGTCCATCATGTGGTTTGAAAATCCATCATATGGACAACCCATCATGTGGCCTTGTGTTCACCTTCATTTATAGCTTTAACGTCTACCTTAGATTTTCCTAAAAGCCCATCATGTGGGCTAAAAACCCATTGTGTAGGCTAAAAGTCCATTTTGTGGGCTAAAAACCCATCATGTGGGCCATAAAATCCATTGTGTCAATTGAGAAAACCATCATGCGAGCTCATAATTAGTGTTATTCTCTACCAACTTTTTCAAAGTGCATTGAACTTTCCTAAAATCCATCATGTAAAATGCTAAAATCCTAAAGAACCTTTACCACCTTAACTAATTAGGTGATTTACCCTATCTTATGCATTTTGCTTCTACCATTCTACAGTACAACATTGTTTCCATGGCCTCAAACCAAGAATCTGCTCTTGTATATGTTTCTAAGAACCCAACCATAGTGGAGTGTAGGGAGTTTCTTAAGCAATTAGGACTTTGCTCGATGCATGTAAACATTGATGAATAGTACTACAACTTTATATGTGTAAAAATTCAAACAGGCTTACACATCTCACCCAAAGCGTTTGACTCTAAGCATCACTATGAATTAACCTACAAGGATGGAAAGGAATACATCCCTTCCCCATATGACTACATTGGATTATCTAAGGCTTACATGCACTTGTTAGCATAGTTCGTAAGTGTAGAGGAGGATGGTGAAATTAGTGAAAAGGCTAGTTTAGGATCCCACCCAGAGGATTAAGACAAGTTTAGAGTAGCTTGTGAACTAGATACATTCATAGGGGATCTTTTCCAATTATCTATCCTAGAGGTGACCATGTTTAACTTTGTGCCTTCCATTTCAGCAGTGAACCAAACTCCTCCTATGACCTT
>MNCI01017216.1:347933-395579 GCA_015680685.1 Gnetum montanum | reverse complement strand
TATAGACATGGTGGCGGACTGCGATATCGTGTACGCGATATCGCGGCCTGTGCGAACCATGTCTCATCAACAGTAAATAAAATTTAAATAAATAAATAAACAAAGTGAATGCTGAAATGACAAAGTAATCTCAATCTTTATTTCTAGTCATGTGTGTGTCCAAGTACGTCACACTTTAATAAAGGATGTCATACAATTACATTCACCACACTGCGGGCAGTCATAGGAAAATAATCTATCTCTGGAGGGATCAAACTACCAAAGTTTCTCTAAGGAACTAAACTATATCGTCCAAAATTGGGAAAGCTACCTCTTATTTATAGACATTACAGTAGGCTATGATATCATGTATGTGATATCACAGGGAGAGACGTGATATCGCATACGCAATATTGCGGCCCATGCAATATCACGTCCCATCAATAACTAAAGTTTCAAAATTTATGAAGGAGTGTTTGAATTGTCATAAACTCAAAGTAGGTAAAGGAGTGGATGAATATTAGATCCCTTTACCAATTTCCAAGGATCCATGGAAAAGTATGCTTCTGGATTTTATGAGTGGTATTCTAAATACAAGAAGTGCAAATAATGAAATTTTTGTTATTGTTGATAGATTCTTCAAGATGGTACATTTCATTCCATGCAAGAAGATGAGTGCTACTTCCCATGCTACATATTTATTTTTTTAGCATGTTGTGATGTTCCATGGAATCCCTTTGAATATTTTTAGTGATAGAGACTTTAAATTTACAATTTCCATTTTCAGGACACTTTTGAAAAGTTTAGGAAAAAGTTAATTTTTTCTAGTACATAACATCCACAATATCATGGCCAAATGAAGGTGGTGAATAAATCCTTGCTAAATATATTTGTTGGAACATTTGGCCATTCCATGGAATAGTAAGACTCCTGATTTGAAAACTAAAACTCATGGGTTCGATTTTGGTAAGCCTCTTGCTTCATTTTCAATAAATTACAAAAGTCAAGTCATGCTTCTAACCTTATGTATTCAAAGGTTGTTGACATATCAAAGTTCAATTGCCCGGTTGTTAAGACTCTATGGTATGGTTCTAAATGAAAGTTTGAATGAGATGATGGGATTGTTATTGGGTGTAGTTTTGGCACAAAAACTGGCTTTTGGATATTCCAAATATTAGCAAAAATCCACTGCCAGTGCTCAAATGGATTTCAGTGGAAGCATTGGAATACCATTCTGGTAAATATTTCAAAAATACAAATATTTTAGTTCTACGTCCTTTTGCAAGCTCCTCATTTTGGCACAGCCGTTGAGAATGGTTACGATGGTGTAATCATTGGGGTTCATCCGCGCTTGCTGCATCCAAGGAAAAATGCCAAAAACCCTCACTCACATAGTTGTTGGCAACACAAGCAGAACCCAAAAAACCTAGATTGGAAGCCTGAAACCCTTGCTAATGGGCACTAGCATTGAAGATCATCCTTTGACCACTGCTGCTACTACCACAAGTGCCATTGCTACTAGAGCCGAGTTGCCTTTTGTCGCCGTTGATGTTGGCTCGAGCATCTGTCTGTGCACCGTCATTGGCCGTCGCATGGGAGGCAGAAACAGAATGGGAGGGCTACGCATCAGCGGAGGACAGATGGCGAGCAATGGGCAGATGAGACAGTAGCTGCGGTGGGTGGATGGACAGCATCTGAAAATAGGGAGTGGCCTCTATCGTGCGCACGGCCATGGCTTCAGTCGTGGCTAGATCTGGCCGCGAGTTGCGCAGATCTGGCCATGGGTTGCGCAGATCGGGTAGATCTGGCCAAGGGTTGAACAGATCTAGCCACGGGATGCATAGGTGGCACGTGACTTGAGGGAGGCAGAGGACAAGGAAGATAGCAGTGGAGCATAAAACAATTTTCAGAAATGAACGCGGCTCAACGAAAAATGATTTTTGGACGAAACACGATTTACTCCAAAGACGGAAGATGAAAATGCTATTGACAAAGTGCAGAGAAGATGAAGATAGAATTGGCCCTGATATAACTTCGGTTGTATACACATACATATATCAAATCCATGGTTACTATCTCTATCACTACAAGGAAAATAAAATATTTTTATGATTTAAAGAGGAAAGGACAATTATGGGATATTTGTGGAACATCTTATAAAAGGAGACATTTGGCTATTATCCCTTTTATTCCTATGGAAGTTGTAACTTCCCATGATAGTTACAACTATAATATTTATAATTAATTTTAATTTGGATTATCATGAAGACACGTGTTAGATGTAGCATTTTTATCTCTTTTATGGTTGAAACCACCCAAAATTGTTGTAACTTACCTAACTTGTTGGGCAAGTAACCTCCTAACTTGTTGGGCAAGTAATCTCCTAATTGGTTGGCCAAGTTACTTGGGAGAGAAGTTAGGTGAGATATTTTTGAAAATGTAACTTCCCTACCTACCTTGGAATCCTATAAATAGGCTTCAAGGGTCAAGGAGGAAAGATCATCACACATCAAGAAGGAGCATCATCATCACACTTGGAAGATTTGTAAAGAAGATTGTTTGCAAGATGGCTTGCTAGAATAAAGATTTCAGCCTCTTTGTCATGGTCCTGTGAGTTATGCATTTCATTTTTTGTTTTGTTTAAATTGCTTAGCTAGTGGTTTAGATAGTATCATCCTTGGCAAGTAATTTTGGGATTTTTAGATTGCTCTTATTGTTCTTGTTGCCCGATAGAAATTTCTATTAAAATTTTGCCATAGAAGCGCTTGTGTTTAAAAGCCTTAAGAGCATTTTAGTAGTAAATTTCATTATTGTGCAACGTGTGGGAACTGCTATTGGGATTGTTGTAAGAGAGCCTCTGTTTGTAGTCACGCCGTTGAACAATTCAGTAGTCGAGAGGGTTCAGAAAATCTTTGGTATTTTGATGGGACCAGAATAGCTTCTTTTTATCTTTAAAGTGAATTCTCGTGGTATTTCAATCAGAAATTGTCAAGTCTTTTAAAGGTTCTGTTTGAATGCAATCGTTGACATCTATTATCTAGTCAAAATGGAGTCTCGTACGTGGTAGTTTACGCAGCAATTTTTGGTAGCATAATAGGATTGTCTTGAAGATATTGCTTGTTTGAGCCTTGGAAGTTTGAACAATTCGTAGATATTGAATTTGGGATAGCTTTATTGCGAAGTGTTTACTCGTGTCATTTTACCTTGTTTAAATATTTGAGGTCTACACAAATCTGCTTTCTTTTCTTTTCTGCTTATTTCCATCGAATCTTGCTCTATTTCTAGTTTTCTTGTGGAACTATCTCTTTCTCTGGGGAAAATTAGGAGTAGATTGCGGAGTTGTGCTCAAATGTTTTTGCAAAATTTTATTTGTTACAAGTAGGTATTATAAGGACCGCGTAGACTAGGCAGTTGAACAAAATAGGAAATTTTCAAGAACTCACAGTACTTGGCAAAGTTGGCTGAATCTCTTTAAAGTAAGTCATTTGTAGTTTACACACAACGCAATTGTTACATTTCTCACAACCGCACGCCGCAACAGCACACACACATACTCACATTAACTACTGAGTTTATTTGGAGGTATCTGGGCCTTGGTGTTGCCAGAGACCAGCAGGCACCTAAATCCTGTTCGAGGACACTCATTGGCGATCGCGTCCCAAACGGTCGCCAACAATATTGATATGTTTTTATGCTATATAGTTAAACAAGTGGAAAATCATTTTTTATCTTGTTGAAATTTTGTATAATAATGCTTTTCATGTTTCTATTAGGAAAATTCCATTTAAGATGAACTATGGATTTTTTCCAAAGATGTTGGACACTTTGAAGAGCTTGGATAGTGAAGCCCAACTTAGTACTACTTTTGGGCAAGAGATGAGGGATCTCCATGTATAAGTAAAATCAAATCTTGAGAAAAGGGCTAAAGAAAGAGTCCTCAAGAGGAATGAGGATAAATGGAAGCTAAATTTTTCTATTGATAACTTGGTTTGACTACACTTGAAGAAGAAGCAACTAAGAGGTGTTAACTTCTCTAAATTAAAAGCTAAGAAGATGGGACCTTTCAAAGTCAAGGCATATCTTTTGTGTTTGGTGTTCTAGATCTTATGAACTATCATGGAATAGTCGATGAGAAGATCATACAAAGTAGCATCAATGAGTTGAAGGGGGATATTAATTAGATCAATCCTTCAATGAAGAGGAAGACAATCATACTTAAGCAAAGAAAAAGCTTCTATCACATGGGAATTCAAGAGTCATGAATATGTAATCCATCAAAAGGATTAGACCATGGATGATGTTGTATGAATCCATGAGACTAAACTTCATGAGTGGGGGATCACTTCAACCCCTACTTCATTATTCACATAAGTTCACTTTTGAAAGGGTGCAAGATTTGATATAGGAACATCTCTTTTGATCCCATGGTTCTTCCTCATGTGTGTGTTTCTTAAGTTTCAAGCTTTGTGAGGATGCCTTGAAGAATAATAAGACATCTTAGTTAGGAGCTAAGTCTTCTCAAAAGATGTCTTGGTTTGGTAGAAAACATATTGACCAAAGTGGAGATGTCTCAGTGTTGATGTCTTGGTTTGGTAGAAAACATATTGTAAGTCCTTGAGTGATCTACTAGACCATCTAGGGAATCTTGAATCTTATCTTTTTAAAGGCCTTTGGGATTCAAGGTTGAGGCTGCTATGCTAGATATATTGATTTTCCAGCGATCAATTCTTCTGGTTACAACAATTTTTTGATACTAGAAGAAGGGTCTTTACTCAAGTTTTGTGACTAGATTTTTCTTCCCCATAGCCAATGTTGCAAGTTGAAAGTCTTTTTCTGATTTCTTTCAGCAAAAACTTTGAAGAAAAAATGCTTCCCCCCCCCCCCTCCCATGATATATATTGTAGCATAGAAGTTTCAAGTGGTTAGGTGATGACTTTTCATAGTTGTTGCTGTGAAATTTTCAGCCCAAAGCCAATGTTGAAATTTTTTTTCTTTTTTCCTTTTTGTTGATAATTTATTTTAGTTTCCAAAGTTTGTGGTGCAACCCTTTTAGGAAATGATGAAACTTCTAGAAGTTAACTTCCCCACATCTTTCCTAGCTGAGAAAAGTGATAGCCTGCTAAAACCAAGTTTTAGTGAAAAAACAACAACTTTCCACTTTGGTTTTCAGCCTTTTCCCCCTCCCCCTCATCAATGTTAAATTAGAAATATTTGAGATTCATCCCATCTCATCACCCATCTTCCCACCCTTTTCATACCTAGCATAGAGGTAGTTAAGGGGCTAGTGTAGGTGAGGCTTGTTACCAACTTTCCTAGCTTTTTATTTTTGGTAAAGGGATAAGTCCCCCTTACCCCCTAGTTACTAATTATAGAAAGTGCTCCATTTTCAGCCGTTTTTGTTTCCTTTGACCATTTTTGAATTCCATTTGTTGAGATTTACCCCTATTTTTACCTTTTATAACATATTTTAAGCCATTTACAATACTATAATCATGTCTTTTCAGCAATCCACCAAATTTCCTTTCACCTTCACTAGTGAAGGTCTTAGCTAATATGCCATTAGGGTATATGATCCCAAAGACCCTACTATCATCTAATGTAGGTAGTCTTTGAGGGTTAGGGGGAAATTTCCTAGATTTATGACCACAAATGAAGATCAATATAACTACGTTTGTGCCAAAATGTAGGTTGGCATGCTGATTTCACATTTGGAGGTAGAAGCCAAAGGGGATTTCAAACTCATGCATCCGAATGGCAAAGAGTACATCCCTTCCTCCTATGACCAAATACCTTTCAATGATATCTATGTAGGTATCCTAGACCAATTGATTGAAATGTAGGAAGAGGATGACAACCATAGCTCGAAATAATAACAAGAAGTGAAGGATGAATTTAGGATGGAATTTGAGCCCAAAAACATCCTAGGAGGGTTGTTCCAATAAGAAACCCCAAAGGCCAACAAGCTTTCCCCTCATGCCTTTGCGTTCTCCATGGGCATGGTGCCATCATCCTCTACTTCCTCTTACTGTACCACTATTGATTCCACACCATTCATAGCCATGCATCAAAGTCAATCAATGCCACAGCTAATGGCCTATAACTCATTGATACCAGTTGCCACATAGCCTTGATCCATGTAGCCATCAATGGTGGTTCTCACCATCCAAAACCCACTAGCTTCCCATGTTGAATCCACCATGGGACCCTAAGAAACTGAAGGCTCACACACCCTCTTTACTCCATTCATGCCTTAGGTACCAACATAAACTTCTTTTTCCTTGTTTGGCCCATAAGCTATGACCATAATACAACAACTTCCTTCTATCTTGCAACCAATACCAAGGCCAAAAGCCTCAAAAAACTTTCCATATCCATATGTACAAGGCCCTTAGCCAACAGGGCCATCATAGGAATAGGATGAAGCCTTGTAGATGATCTAGGACCTAATGGAGGAGTTAAAGAGGCTCAAAACCTCTATTTCCCAAAGTGTCAAAAATATGAATTTCTACAAGGATTATCCCATTAGTCCTATGATCCCATCCATGATACTTTCCCCTAATGTCGCTATGCCCTAGTTTAGCAAATAAAATAGAGAAGATGATCTCAATGCTCACCTTATAACCTTTAGATCTAAGTGTTTGCTATTGTAGTTGTGGCCTCATACTATCATGAATATTTTTCCTATGTCCTTGACTAAAAAAGAACTTAATTGATAATGCCCATTATCTAGAGGAAATATATCATTTCTTGAGGACTTGATAGCTTAGTTTTTTAACTTATTCAAGTATAACTTGAATCTCAACACCACACTTAACCAATTCATGAAGGTCAAGTAGGGACTCCTTGAGCATGTACAAAAGTTGATCCAGCAGTGGAATCAACTACTAAATAAAATACCATAGCCCATAGCTGAGACCAATCTTTTGTCCATATTCAAGGGGATGGTTAATGAATTTATCAAGTCAAAACTTTACTATCTTGAGCCATGGTCTCTTAGCCAAGCATTTTCCCAAATTAATAATATAGATGATGTTGTGGAGGTGAGTCATGACCTAGCCTATGTAGCATATAGAAATTAACATAAAGGGATAAGGAGAAAGGAAAACAAAACAATATGGCCATAGCAACTATAGCCAAAGAAGCTAAGGCCACTAACCAGGGGCTAAGGAATGACCCACCCAAGGCCCCCATTAATTACCATAATAACCAGCCATCAACATCTAGGGACATTGCATCAACTACAACTAGGCCAAATTTTGAGTGGAATGAACAAAGCAAATACATTACCTTACCTTTGAAACCATCTAATTTGCTAGACCAATTGTTAAATAGTGGGTGCATGTAATACAAAAAAATGACCAAAGTCACTTGAAAGAAGCATAAGCGTCGATGAAAAATAGCCAGGGATAACACTTGAGCAACAAAGTATGATCTCCAATTACCTAGATACTTTAAACTAGACTACTTTTGATACTATCACCAACTACTTGGTTATGAAAAAACTTCTAATTCACACTGAAGGAAGACTTACAGAAGATGATAAATAGGGAAGAGCTAGTTGTAGATGCTTCCAACCCAGTTTGACCAAAAAATTAGTCAATGCAAGTATACAAGGACCCATTGAATTCTAATAATGGCTCCTATGTTATTTAAGCATTCAACATCAATGACAATCAAAGACTAGTAAGGGAACCATTCACGCTATAGGTACCTCCTTATGATAAAAGGTCCTCTTCAGCTCCATTAGCTCAACATTCCCTTTCATTGTAGGGGGACCATTAGAGGCATTTCTAAGGAAACCTTTTATCATCAAGGTGCCCCAGCCTAACACAACCCCACTAGCTATAGCTAAACCAACTAAAATGATCAAACAATGACCTCCTATGGTGGTCAATGCTACTACCTCTTCCTCAAAAAAATGACTAATATTCAAAAGACTTTAATGAAGAAAAGGAAGAAGCATAATCAAAAGCCTAGCAATAAGGGTGACAAGTAGATGAAGGATCCTAACATTAATAGCTAGAACAAAGAGGAGAAGCCATAGCGATAACCACCTAAGGCCAAAGTTTGCATTTTGAGGCACATGAAGAAAGTAAAGCACAACTAGGATGACAAGCCCATGGTCAACAATAAAACCTTCCTCAATGCAATGGATCAAGTTAGAAAATTCCTAAAGTAGAAGAATATAAATCTAAGCTTATATGATCTAATCATTACTTCTACCACACATGGTGAGGTGCTATTCAAAATGTTGACTTCCATCCCTATTAGTGAGGACATCCTCGCTAATGAGGAATCCATCCATGTAGTGATGGTTCCTCCCTCATCAATGGAGGAGAAGTTAATGCCCCTAGTATTTCATGATACTAAAATCTAGAACAATCACCAAAATGATGAGGTAACTAGGGCTTGTCTATTCATAAAAATACATGTAGGGTGGTTCAAAGTATATCAGGTGCATGTCAAAAATGGGGCCACAACAAATGTCATCCCATGTACCAGCATTGACTGCCTCGGCTTAATAGAGAAAATACAACCTACAATAATTGCAACTCTGAAATTCTTCAATGGATCAAGGGTTGCTATCAAGGGGTCTGTCTCCTTGGACTTTATGTCAGGGGAGAAATTCTCCACAACCACAAATTTCTTGGTAGTGGAGGAGATACTAGGATTCAACCTTATCTTCAAAAGTCCTTGGTTGGCTTAGTTATGAGTTTTGTCCTCACCCATCCATCAATAGATTCATCTTCCTTACAAGGGAGGTGAAATCATCATTTGTGGTGATAGTGCAGTTCCCTAGGCCATCAAGAATTTGAACATAGAATAGGGATTTGAAGTGGAACATTAGGAGGAAACTCCCAACCATGAATTCCACCAATCCAAGAAAGAGAAAAAACCCAAGAATGATAATGATGGACAACGGGATGTATTATGGGCTAAACTCCCCTTCAACATGATGAGTGAAAGGGATGGTGAGTACAAACTTGTGTAGAAAAATCCTTATATTTTTTCTAATATTTCAAAGAATAGGAAGAGTGTGCATAAGTAACATGCAACTCTACTTCTTCCATTTCATGCCCTTATGAACTTTATAGACATTTGTACCATAACTATTTAGCCTAAGTTTTCTCTTTCTTGACTAGTTCTTACCTATTTTCTTATGTTTTATTTTACTATTTATGCATATAGCCTAATAGTTTATTTTATTTGCATTTCCATTCATTATGGCCTTATTTCTTTCTCTATTTTCTTTGTTTAGCATAATATAAACTAAAAAGATCACAAAAACTTTAAAACATAAAATTACAAAAAAATATAAGTTTCCCTTTCACCATAGTCCACAAAGACTTTAAACTAGCAACACGACCTACAATGGCCTTAACCTAGAAGAAACAATCACATAACATGGCCTACCATGGACTTAAATAGGCAAAACAATACAACCTGCACCTTCCATGGCCTAAAACTAACAAAAATTGCTTTTATTATATTTTTGTTTAGCCTATTATCACATCAATTAGCCATTTAATTTTACAACCAAAAATGTCAACATAGGCATACACAACATTTATAACATTTACAATGATTACTAGAACAACATATATAGCAAAAAATGAAAACAAAGTTTAAATTTAAAATGTTTATAACATACATAGCCATGGCCACATTCTGTGGCAAAAATTTCAAAAAAATAATAATAGCCATCTATGATAGTCTTGGCTAACAATAGCCATGAACATAAAAATGACAATAAATAACCAACAAGTAGTAGATGGAGGATGCTATGGGACATTTGGAGAAGTAGTGGGACACTTCCACCCTCTATAGTAGGGCCACCAATGTCTCTTGATGCTTGAAATAGAACAACACATAGCTAGTTAGTAACCAATAACCAAAATTGTAACGTAGAAAAAACTAAAACATAAATAAAACCTATGGTGATTGCAACTCCATGACATTTGGGGGTAGATGTGGAAGGCCATCGTCCAAATAATGGAGGATCTAGTCCTCTATCATATTGACCTAGTCAATATCCCCAAGATCAACATTGGCGAGGATGCCAATCCTAGCCACCATAGTCCAAGTAAGAGGCTAGTGGGTAATAGTAGCTATAGAGTTCTCACCTATAATAGTGGTAATCTACAAAGAAAGGGATTTCTCCACCATGAGAGTACTCTCAAAAAGATGAGAGTCACTCTCCAACTAGATCCCCTAAATTAATAGCTCTCTCTTATGTCATTTAACTAACTCCTTTTTGAGCCATGTCAGGTAGGACTTACAATCAACCTTATATTACCACTTGTGGTCCTTTTGTTTCCTACCCCACTCTAGGACCCAAGAATACTGATATTTCCAATCCTCAATCTTTTGGAAGATGAGTTCTATCTACATGTATTATTCATCCATCTCTTCTGAAAGTGCTAGCTTATCTTGGATGCCATGCTAGTAGCAAGCCCACATGATCTCTTTTGTTCTATAATTCCCCTGAGTTAGCCACTTAGGCTTTGATAAAGGCCTTGCAGTCTCTAAGATCTCTAATCATCTCCTCTTATCATTGAATTTTATCCCTCAAGGCCACAACCTACTCCCATAGAAATTTTTTGGACCTCTTTCGCTCCCATGAAGTCTTGGCACATGACATTGCTGCATGAGTAGTAGTCTAGTATAACTACAAGGGTACACTAGAGACATTGGAGGGAATCTTTGACAAGGAGTTAATCTCCATGTCTTAGCTAGGATCCCACTCCACAGAAGGCACTACATAAACATAAATTATGACCATAAAAATAGTATACAACCTAAGATAGCCATAACATAAAACAACTAAGGCATAGAAAATAAAGTTCTTACCTATCTTGTGTGCAACTTGGTGCAATTGGTTTAAGATGTCCTTAGCCATCTTGCACATGAATTCCACCTTATCTGAGACCTTTACCCATGGTTTCGCATAAAAATTAGGAATAGGGGCCTACACTAGTGGCTTAGGAACTACTATAAGAATAACAGTCATTGAATGGTTAGGATGAAAACCAAGATTAAAGTAATAGGATATAACAAGAAGTGTAAAGACATGTGCATACCTAATTCATTCTCCTCTTCTTCTGGGATGGGGCATGTTCTTGGTACTACCTCACTGAATAAGGTGTCTATATCAACATTGGTAAACCCTTTAGCTACATGCTACTATAAGTGTGCCTCCTCTGCACACCTTTGTTCCTCCTTGACTACGATAGCTACATGCCTCTATTCCTCCTCCTCCATGGAAACTTAGGCTACCATGACTTGATGCTTATCTACAACCATAGCACATAGAAAACTAATTAGCACTAGAAATCATAGGATAACCAAAACATAATTAAGGCTTACATGTGACTGCCTACTATGATGACTTAAGCTTAAACTTAAGCTTCTTCATGGTAGACTAGTCTAATGCTAATGGTGGTTCCTCTATGAACCTATTGAGCTTGGCCCTAGCTTTCCCTTTGGCTTCTCTGCATCATCGTTTGGACTCTAGAATGCTGCTAGGATTCTGAGCAACTCCTCCTCCAATCTATGAAGGGATTCACATCATATAACATCAAAATTCTTGATGGTAATGGATAGTGAATAGTCCATCCCCTCTAGTGGGCTCTGGGCTTACACTATTGGATAAATGTGCCTAATCTAAGGATTAAATAGCTAGTCTAGGTCTTGGGCATTTCATCATCCATTCCTCCACATGACCAAGAACTTCACAAACCTCTTCAAGTAACCTACAAAAAATGCAAAATGCATGTGTATTATGGTAGAGGTGTCCTCGTGGAGTCTGAGGATCTCATCCTAAAGCCCAATAGTCAAAGCAACTACCTAGTTGAACTTGATGTCATCTATTAGGAGTTTCTTAAAGGTCCACCCTTATGTGATGCTAATTACCTTCATTTGTGATAATAGTTTAGGAAATGCAAGGGACTTGAACAAATGATATGAAGTCTTTCCATCAAGGTTCATGAAGTTGTTCATGGAAATCCCAAAGTTGCCCATGTTGGCACCAAGCCATTCCAAAACTTCCTCACGATATTGCCTACTTCACTATTCTAGTGATAACCTTTTCCTTATTAGTGGAAACACCAAACAAGTCCCAAAAGGTGCTCTAATCAATGTCTATGGTAATTGGCATACCTCAAATGATGGTGTATAAGCTATCAAATTTTTCACTAAGGAAGTTAATGACATGAAGCATCTCTGTAGTCGGGATGGAAGGGATAGGTGCCATAAACAAATCAAGAAAACCCACACGTTGAATTTTTTCTTGATATATCTAGGCTTCTATCCCATCAACCACTCCTATGCTGGTATTACCTTACCAAACTTTAGGATGAGGCTATTCTCATGATGTCTTGCAAGTGGTAACATGACATCACCAAAGGTGAATGATTCTACAAGGCAACAACCAAACATTTAGAATCAACATAAGAATGTATAATAACTAGTTAGAACAATAGAATACTGAGAACTTTAATAATCATAAAAATTTAGAAGATATAGCCTTTATGTTTACCTTTCTTCTTCTTTCTCAGTGTGGTTAGACTAGAGGTACCAACTACCAAGGTCTTATCCAAGGAGGTATTGAAGCCCATCTGCTAGTTGTGTATTGTCCTATCATCCACACAGTTCCTCTAGAAAAGGTTGAATCTACAAGAATATTCATCAAAGTCCCCTCTTAATTGTTCATACATAATAGTTCTAATTTGTGGGCCACTCGTAAATACATCTAAGGTGGTTTGAGCCACTACCAAGGTTTGATCATTAGTGACTAAGCATTGATTATTGACCCTATACTTGCAACAAGTTCACAGAGCCAACAAGGTTAGGAAAGATAGTTGATGAACTATCATGGTTGGCCACATCGATGAGATGTCATCAACACAAACCCATTGACAAGACGTCATCAACGTGATCCCATCAATGTAGCATTTGACTTGTTGACATGTTCCCGTCGATAGGGCATAAGCCTTATAGTTGTAGCAAAGCTCTAGTAGTTTTTCCACTTGAGAGTTAAAATGTTTTCTAAGTGCCTACAATAGGAGTCATGAAATGTATGGATATTTATTCAAGCAATATTATACTTAAGCATTGTAGTGTGTGCAGCAATAAAGACAAACTTTCTAATAAACCTTGCAGCAATTTGAAATACATTAATTATTTATTTTATGCATTTAATATTTTAAGAAATTTTCTTTATTTCTTTAAGTAATTAAATTAAGCTATATTAACCTAGATTAAGATATATTAAATATTGATTAATTAAGCACATAAGTACAACCACTTCAAGCATACACTCAGCACTTGGTAATCCTAGTAATGCTTAACATTTGATAACCTAGTAGCATTAAAAGGTGTTCAAGATGGGTACAAAAAGTAGGAATGAATTATTATGTTAGGATTAGTTAAATGTTAGCTGGTTAGAGTAGATTACTAATTAAATATATAATTCTTTATTCTTTATTCTTAGTTGACTTAGAACATAAAACATAAAAATGATAAAAATCATATGCCTTAATTGCACTTAGCCATACCTCTACATTTCACAAGTGTAATTGGGAAGACAACAATTGTAATAATTAGTTTTTACCTCCTAATAGACCAATGTACTTAGAAGGCTATAAGTCCATGGAATTTGACTAAATCATGCATGAACACTTAGTGATTTCCATGGTTGGAAGTAGGGTCTACTTGCCGCTCATCAATAGTTTAGGCAATAAAGCCAAAAAACATAAAAATACTACAAAAATAATGCTTACCTCTATAGATAATAAATGATGCTAGGTGGGTTTTGGAGCAATATGTGGGCTCTATGTGCCACCATCAGAGTATTTTCAGCATTATACTAACTATATTCTGGCATAGTTCAGATCTCCTTGAGGAAGTGTGGGCGTAATATGTTTATAGCTCCCCTTGCTATCTTATAAGGCAAGTTTTCAATATTAAACTTGGCAACTAGACTAGATCCCTAAGGAATTTTTGTCTCCACTATGACCTTAGCCACATCTAGAGACAAGTGTGAGCACAACATCACATTGAAGTTCTGAACAATGTTTACAAGGAATTCCCTTGTCCCTGGCCAAAACCAAAGTGAGACCTTATCCAAGGTCATATCGAGTAGATGGGTGTTGGCCTTAGGGTGGCCAATGTAGCATAGGATGCCCACTAACTCAATAATGATGAGTATGGGCTTTAGAAAGACCCTACATGGCAAATCAAAAACCATTATGACTAATTAAAATTTCTTAACAAATTTATAAAAACAACCTAGTTGGTCAAATTAGCCTCTATAAAATGTCTAAGGTGTATATTCAAGTTTTCTTAAATAATTTATGACAATAAAATTAAAACCTTATATAGTATCATACATTAGCCAAAACAGTATAGCCTAATGACACAATGCCAAATTTAGAATCTAGAAAATAGCCATTAGCATGATCATTATCAAAACTAGAAAAAATAACTTGTAACCTTCAAAGCCAAATTTAGAGCATGATAAAAATTTGAGAACATCCCCAAAGGCATGAAAGTTTACAAGAGAAACCTCTGCACATGTCAGTCACATCCATCTCTAAAGGAGTAAAGTGCTACAACCAAAATTTAACCTTTTTGATATAGCCATATTCAAAAATTTGTTAAAACTTCATCCAAGCTCCAATTGCAGTGATTCCATAATGAAAGGAATCCTAAAATTATGAACCTTTCATCCATAGCCATTAAAAATAGAAATTAATAACCATATTTTGCATAAAATATAACCAAATCTAGCAAAAATTATAGCCATCACTATTAAACCCCTTTCATGCAAGGTTGAGAGAAAATTCACCAACAAATTAGTTTGAGCTCCAAAAGGGGTGATTCAACCACCATGTGAATGATTGAATTGAATGCTATGAATCCATGCTCACAACAAATTCAAAACCATTTATGTTTATTTAGAAAAATATTATTAATTTGGATAAAAATATGAAAATGGCACAACCCCCCTTTTTGATACAAGTTTAATGAGAAATTCATTAAATGTTGACTTCTAATCCAAATGGGGTGGTTCCACATCCATTGAAAATTTGAAGACAAGAACCTAGAAATAACCAAAAAATAGCCAAAACCCCTTCCATTTGCTTAGAAAAGACTTGTGAATTGACGTGGAATTCTAAAAGATGGCATAAAATACCTAACTACATGACCTCATGAAAATAGCCATAACGTTGCTGTTATTAAGCCAAATTGAATGAGAAAATAGAAATTTGAAACCTTAAATAGAGAGCTACAAGTCAATAAGATCAAATATTAAAAAAATTCAGCCTTTTTTATAGAAATAAACACACAAGTTTGCTTTTAATTTTCATGAAAAAATCACCAAAAAAGCTTAAACTTCATAAAACCTAACTTAACATAGCCACAAAAAATAGCCAAAACAACCAAAATAACCCATACCCATTTTAAAAAGAAACAAAATAAGTGTAGGATTTTGTTGAAATTTAATTTTTATGAATATTTTTGCTAGGATCTGAGAAAAACAGCCCCACCCCCATATTTTGGGAAAAAACATGAAATCAACAAGCCTAATTTTTAAAACCATTTCTACCAAGGCCAAAACAATGAGAGAACCATAGATCTATGTAGAAGCATCCAAAATAAGAGACATGATTTTATATGAATTTCATTTTACACCATCTAGAAACATCCAAAATAAGAGACATGATTTTATTTGAATTTCATTTTACACCATCTATCAATAGAGATATGAAGAAAATAGCCCCACGCATGGTAAGAAAACTAAGGAAAATGACTACAAACCAAAGCAGAAATGGTTAGAACTACCTACTTCAGAGTAGCCACAAATGAAACCTAGATTGAGATGATTCTAGGAAGCCTTGAAAAGTCCCTTACATGCTCACTTGCATTTTGGATTCATGGGTTTTACCTCTTCCCCCCATGTTGCTTAAGCATCATGGCTAGATCAACACTGAGAACTGATGATGTCTAAGAGGATTGAAGGTTCAATGGTGGTTGTAGGAAAGTTTGGATGCTTCCATGCTACAAATATGTTGTTTCTACTACAAGAAATCTTTGTTTGAGCTCTCTCCTAATGCATTGTCTATGCAAAGAAAATTTGTAATTGGAACTTGTAAATATTTGACATTTAAAACTACATCTAAACCTTAACTCCCACCTCTAAACCCCAATTACTAATTCAATGCATCATAACTCGAAGTGCACTAAAGTGAAAAGAGAGGAAAGTCACTTCCATGTTGAGATTGGTGGAAGTTATGCTCAAAATTCAAAATTTTAAATTTTTGGGTTGTGGGCCCCACTATATGCCCTCACTTTTGGCCTAAAAATTACATCAACACTAAGTTTTGAGCTCTTTTAACACTTAGAAAAATTACCAAGTATTAACTCCCATGAATCCATGCTAGGGATATCATGCTCAATGTGGATACATGCATCTCACATCATAAAACCATTAAAGCATAACCTTTTAACATTTTTAGTAGCCCCTATCTTTTTCAGCCTTTGGCATCCAAAATGGATTAGACATGAACAAAATTGGACAACATGGATTTCCACATTTGGAAAAAAATGCCCAACATGGAAGAAGGGAGGTAACACCAATTCTTACCCCCCAACATTCATCCATTTTGAGTTTGACCTCTAGGGTGGGCCCACATGACCTAAAACCACACTAGGCACCCTTGGTAGCCCTAGAACCTCACCAACCATAGTTGAAAGTAGTTGAAACCTTAGAATGTGGTAGTTCTACACTAGGAACACCCTCATCCATACTAAGAATCCTAGCCCCAATGTGGATGGATGGAGGGAAGATCAAAATTACCTCAATTGACTATCTAGTAGCCATATTTTGGAGCCTAGTACCCCTCATAGCCTCCAGTAGCCTAAATTGACCTTAGAACAAGTCATTTTTTAATTTATAGCATGTTCCATCATGGTGGGTCCCTCCTCCATGCTACCCATCATGGAACAAGCATGGAATATTAGGGCATATGCAGGAAAACCAAAGTTATGATCCAAAATAGACAAATAGCCTACCCTAACTTGCTAGAACGCTCTAGAGTTTTCAAATACCTCAAATGTACTCACAAATAGCATAAAATTATCATCCCTCTCTCATCCAGGTTGGGTCCATCATTCGTAATGTGGAAGAATGGTCAAAGATTGCATAAGATACCTAGGAGACTCCAAACTAGTGGATCTTGACATCAAGCATCAATCGTCAACATCGACAACCCCAATGGCTAACATGCATGGTTGATTAGCTATTGAACTAGTCTAGATCTAACTTTCTTGATTCTTCCACACTAGGTAAGATCTCTTCCACACTATCCAATCTGAAAACAAAGAGAATGGAGCTAAGAATATCATTGGGGAATCCTATATGCAAGAAAACAACGTCAAAATTACTAATACTAACATCAAAACATTGACAGCCTCTATGGAAGTTACTAGATTGCAAAAAACCAAAAGAAAATTAACTTTCTAAGGTTCCTCCATGATAAGGAAGACCTCATCCATAGTAAGAATCCTAGTCTCAGCATGGATGAAAGGGTAAAAGACAAAACTATTGAATTTTACATGTTGTTTGGCTTCTAGAAGTAGCCTAATCCTTCCGAGAGCCACCAAAGTTCTAGAAGTTACTTGAAATGGACAAAAGTTACTCCCCTTGGACTTTAGATACTAAGGAGGATTCCATCCATACTAAGCACCTCAACCCTAGTGTAGATGAAAAGGGGGAGGCAAGGGAAATCCTAAAAAACCTCTCATATCCCTCAAAGTAACTAGATTTTGATCCTAGGCATTGCTAGTTGACATTGGCAACCATATGGACACACATGCATAAAAACGACTAGCAAAAATTAGTAAAACATAGAGCTCCATAGTTTCTC
Source organism: Gnetum montanum (assembly GCA_015680685.1). Classification (NCBI taxonomy): domain Eukaryota; kingdom Viridiplantae; phylum Streptophyta; class Gnetopsida; order Gnetales; family Gnetaceae; genus Gnetum; species Gnetum montanum. The sequence continues at coordinate 377,670 of MNCI01017216.1, read as the reverse complement.
AATGCTATGATAACTAGTGTGGAAGCAAGGGGAAAATTTAGGAGGACTGAAAAATAGCCTTTAGATACCTCAAATCAACATAGGAAATCCTTTTGTGCATCCCAAGACCTTGCGCACTCATCCTAGAATCCTCAAACTTGCCAAAATTAAAGTAATTAAAATAAGAAAATTTAAGCTAAATTAATCTAGATTAAGATAGATTAAATAGTGATTAATTAAGCACATAGGTATAACCACTTCAAGCATATGCTTGACAATTGGTAATCCTAGTAATGCTTAATGTTTCGTAATCAAGTAGTGCTAAATGTGTTCAAGATGTGTATGACAAGTGGGAATGGATGCTTATGTTAGGATTAGTTAAATGTTAATTGGTTATAGTAAATTAGTAATTAATATATAGTTCTTTATTCTTAAGTGACTTAGAACATAAAACATAAAAATGATAAAAATATGATGGGATGCGATATCACATCCCTTGTGATATCACGTACACGACATCGCAGTCCATCATCATATCTATAAATAAAAGGTAGCTTCCCTTTATTTCCTTATCCTAGGCTAAAAGTAGGAAAACTCTAGTAGATTGATCACTCTAGAGATAGAATATTTTCCATGTGCCCACAGTAGGAGTCCCCAAGTGAACGGATCTTTATTCGAGCAACATTGTACCTGAATGCAAGTTGTGTACGGCAATAAAGACGAGCTTTGTGGATAAACCTTGTAGTGCATGGAATAAGATTTTATTATATTTTATTTATTACCTAAAATAGCGTGGAATGAGTACTACTTTATTACCAGCATTTAACGATGTGTACAGATAATCAAGGAATGGATGCTTATCGCAATTAGATTCTCTCTTACCCTTATCTCCTAGTAACACGGGATGAGTACTACTTGATTACTAGCATTTACGGATGTGTATGGATAGTCAAGAAATGGATGCTCATCATTCTTAGGTTAGTTAAGTGCCTCAGTACAACCACTTCAAGTATGTGCATTACGCATGGGATCCCAGTAACGATTAGCGTTTGGTAACCACGGTTGCATAGGTTGAAGGTGTGTACGGTAAGTGGGAATAGATGCTGATGCTAGGTAATTTAGACTTAGTGCATTAGTTAGAGTTAGTCATTAGTTTCTCAACCCTTTCACCATTAGCATAGAAGATAGAAAACATAAAAGATCATAAAAATCATATACCTTAGACTTGCTTAACCATACACCATGAAAACTACAAGTAAGCCTGGGAAGACAATGAATAATTAACCCTAAGTGTTCCATGGGGCCTGTAGGCATTTATTTGCGGAGTTCAACCAAATCGCACGTGAAAACACTCGTATTTGTATGGTTGAGTGTAGGGATATCTTGCCACTCATCATTGGCATTGTTGCTAGTGAATAAGTGTTAAATGAACCTTTGGGTTAATTAATCAAATAGGAATTTATATAATGGTGAAATAGCACACCGATAAAAAATGACTTCTTCTCACAAAAGTAATTCACCACCTAGGACTAACACTAGAGACAGTCAGCAACATACAACACATAATCAAAATTAGCCAAGTCCTAAACAATACAAGATAGTCTATACTCATCCTGATGAGGATATTCCAAACCTTATCTTTATTCTCTATCAAGATGAACAACTGTGATGGAGAGTTCTGCAAGGTAATATCATGTTACCCCTAGATCAATCAGTCCCTAACATGCTCTTTCATGCCTTGGCATAGATTGGCATGCAAGAACTATTTGCTCAATACATTGCTAAAGACTTTGAAATGAGGGATTATCATCCCATAGATGCACAACATATGAGGGACTTAAGGTAGGAGAGTCAACATACACTACTAAAGGGCAAAGTCTCACACATCCTTAGCGAAATAGAAGATGAGAAACCCCTTATAATGGGTTCTTTAGCAAATGATGTTCCCCCTCCTAACGATGGTGAGGAGGTAAGGCATCAAAACCTATGCTTAACAATCCATAACACCGGTTCTGATCCCCGTGAATTCCAAGTGTTCACGGAAGGAGCAACAACTCATGCTAAGGATAGGCACTTAGATCGTTATATCGATTAGGGCTAAAGCAGCTGAAGAGAAGGTAAGAAACATTGCCATGGTGATGGCTCCCCTTCTTCTTCTCCTTCATCTCACCACTCAACCTCTCCTTCCACATCTAGGTGTAGCCATCATGAACATAACAGTGAGGGTAAAGGTAAGAAAGACGAGAGACCTCGACAGGAAAGTCGAAAGAGAGGACAAGGGCAAGGACGTAGGGAGAGTAGGGAACCATGAAGAAATCATAAGTTTCATGAAATAAATGATCATGATGAGCCCCTACTCATAACCTGAAGTATTCTTGACATCACAACGGCTGTTAGGATTCCAAAAAGATACCAACAGGACAGTCGGATCAAGTGTATAGATATGAATAATATCCCACGTTTTGAAGTGGGATAGAACGCTGATCCATAGCATCATTTGTAGGCATTCCATGATGCCTATCCTTGCAAAATATAGAAAATGAGTGGCAAAAACTTAAGTTTTTCCCAAGGACACTCATCAAAGAAGCAGAGAGTTGGTATCGGTCCTTAGAATCAGAAACCATCAGGAGGTGGAGTACGATGCTAGAACTCTTCAATGATAAATATCAGATATCTCCAAAGTGTTCAATTTGTATAAGCAAATCCAAGGCTAGAAACAAGGTACTTATGAACCCTTAGATGCTGCCATAGCCTACTGCTATACATTGTTACATCGTTGCCTAGGCCATGGGTACGCTCGGCGGGATCAACTTCACCACATCGTGGATGGGCTAAGGCATGAAACAAGAAGAACCCTTGGGACTTATGCCCAAGGGAGACTATCACAATTGAGAGTCCAAGAAGTACAATGCTTGTTGGAATAAGCAACACAAGAAGAGGGTGAACTATGTAAGAGGGAAAGTGCAGAAGAATACAACTATGATCCCTCCCTTTGAAAGAAGGAAGTGAAATTCTGTGATGAGGAAGATAAGTCATCACTCGAAGAGTTGGTGAATCAGAAAACCTTGCTGATCCAAAAATTAACAACCGAGGTATCGGCCAAGGTGGACCAAATGTGGGATTCTTTAGACTCGAGAATTTAAATAGTCTTGAAAGTTGTAGAAGAGTCTAAGGAGGAACGAAGTAGTAACAAAGGTTAGACAAAGTGGAGAAATTCATGCCCTGCACATAACAAGGGTAAGGGAAAAATTCCTATCTCTGATGAGGCTATGGACTCTGACATAGACGATGACAGTGGATGTGAGATCTACCAATACGACCATCCTAAGGGATGTTGTCCAATTATCTCACATCTACAGGATTCTGGGATGTATGTGCTAAATCCAAGACTCAACCAATGGCAAACACCCCGAAGGTTACCTTATCCACAAGGTAACCTACAGCAGTTCCACCAACCACTAACGTATTATCCAAGTGGAACTCCACCAAAGCCCATTGGATAGCATCAGTAGTGGCAATACCCATAGTCATGGGGGATGCCACCATCAACACAATAGTACCCTTACTGGTAGCCCGATCCCTATGGTTCTTATGTGTAGCAGCCGATTTCTCCAGGTGACTCTATGGGTCACACAACTCCCCAACGTCACTACCAAGCTTGGGAGTGCTTCAAGAGGACTCCTTCTCCTCTAGGAGGCATCTCACATTTATTCCATCCTCTAACTCAATCCACACCTCTTCCACTTGTAGTTCTCATACAACCTATTCTAACAATGCAAGGGGAACTCCCTAATTAACCGTAGCAACGTAATGCTGTGAGAGCTTTAAATATTCAACCTGGTGCTAGTTCTAATAACTGTACAAAGAAAAGTCCTTTCTTTAAAACCAGAAGCCCAAACAAACTCTTGTAACAATAAGTGTTTGATTACATGTACATGCCTCAACCATCTAAAAATTTGGAGCTCCCTTCAGTCCAAAAGAACTGTACACAAACGATTATGTTGACACATACCATAACCAACTGGATCAAGGTAGGCCACCTTCCAAGGAAACTATCTGACCCTGGGAGTCCCTTAATTTATTTGCAAATCACCAGAAATGGACCACATTAGGCTCTTCTTGACTTAGGTTCTGAGGTCAATTTAATATCACGAGAAATGTATCAAGCATGGAACTTGCCTCAACTTAAGAAGAGTAACATTCAACTGGAGCTGGCTGACTAGTCCATCACATTCCCTTAGGATTGGTGGAGGACATCATCACCACTATGTATGGGTGGTGATACCTAGCCAATTTCCTGATGATTGAAGTTAACAATGAAGGGGGCTTCCCAATTATAATGGGAAGGCCATGGCTAAGTACAATAGATGCATACCAAGGGATCCATGATCTTTCCTTGCAAATATCTAAGATAAAAAGTTACGAAAATATCAAGAAGAAGAAAGTTCTGTGCATCGCATACAGTGACATAGAGGGTGATGACATGGAAGAGTGTTCATCATTGCTTCCATGTGAGTAGTGTGCCCAAGAAACACAAATCCAAAGGTGCCTGTATGTAGCAACCACACCAGTAGTAGACACCCCGTGGTTGAAAACTACTAGGAAGAGCAAACTAATATGCACAGAACGAATTGTGGAAAATCATGCTAACAATGAAGGCATAGACACATTAGAATATGAGTGTCGCCAACTTCTACCCCTCAACCTAAAAAAATCAATAGGAAGAAGATGGGACTTTTATGAAATTCAAATAGACGTTCATTATTTCTGATCTCTCCCTTTCCATTCAGTCATGGGGGAGATGGCCACCTATGCTAACCATTGGAGGTCCTTAGTTCTTTTTAGTTTTTTTTTACACATTTTTGTTTTACAAGTTTTTGTTTAACACATTTTTGTTTTACAGGTTTTTGTTTTACAAGTTTCTGTTTAACACATTTTTGTTTTACATGTTTTTATTTTACAAGATTTTTTTTAACACATTTTTGTTTTACATGTTTTTTTTTTACAAATTTTGTGTTTAACACATTTTTTTTTACACGTTTTTTTTACAAGTTTGTTTTTTACAGTTTTTGTTTTACATATTTTTGTTTTACAAATTCTTTAACTTTGCTTGTTTTTGTTTTACAACATCATTATACTATTCCTTTTTTTTGTGTATGTGTGTGCGTGTGATCCACCTTGTAAGTTCATCACCTAATAAGTGTTCTTCACGATGGTATGAACTGTTTTTCATTGATTGCTAATGTTTGGTTTTTAACTTTAAGTTAGATGTTGACACTAAGGTTTGTTCTTTTGATATGGTAGGCAATGAGTCCACTTCATCCATCCATCCACCAAAGTTTATGGCTCTCTTGGCTTGGAAATGTACAGTCTCCTTCCTAATAACAACTTTAACGAATCGGTGACTAGGTACTTCTCAAACTAAGGAAAGACTCAAGGTTTGAAAAGGGTGTGACTTCAAGGGAACTTGATGCATTTGTGTTGGTCATTATCTTGGGTGCTTGGATGTTTTCTTCTTGAATTTTCTTGCTATTACAATGTTACCCAATTCTCAGAAGTTGATACAATAAAAATAAGAAGGGTTTGCATGGTGTGGTTCTCACGCACAAAAACAAAGAACACAAAAAGCAAAAAAAAATGAAAGAAAGTGAGAATTCAAAGAACACCCCTTAGACAAAATAAATTTTGGCTACAAGCACTGGTTATGGAATCAAAAGTGTTCCCTCTAACTAATGCCCTTCTCGCTTCCCATTCTCTTCTTTGTTTCATTGGAATGGTGGTGGCTCTTGAAGGAAGCATTCTTGTTACTCTAGTGGATGGTTTGGCCAAGTGTATTGATGCAAAGTCACTGGATGTGGTTGGTTTGAGGCTACAGTTGGAATGAGATTTGCCAAGTCACCTTAATCATAAAATACACAAGGGGCTGTACACCACCTTGTTCTAGAGATTCTATTCCATCCTCTTCTCTCCACCCTTTTCTTCACTATTCACCTCATTGCCATTTGTATCATTAGTGTATATTTTAGTAGATACATTGTTTTCTTTCTGGTAAATTCTCATGGTTAAGACTTTAATTCTTCTTCCAAAGGACATTCCCAGAGCCTACAGACTCTTTGAATGTGGGTTTGTCAGGGCACTAAGGGCATGAGCCTGCTTTGGGGAGGACCAACTAACATTCTTATTTGGTGCCCAGTTAAATTCTTTCCCTTAACATTTTGCAATTAATTTTATTTTTTTCATTTCCATCTTAACATCCATTTTATTGATGTCCTAGTTGTTTCTTTTTCTTCCCCTTTCTTGTTCTTCTTCTTTCTCCATTCTCTCGCTATCGGAGGTTTGCGATTAGTCATGGGGGTATGAGGCCCAATTTTTTTGATTTACCCCTACACCTTCGGTAGTTATCATTTATATCTCCAGATCCGTAATCAGCCATACCACAACCTAGCTAATGGACTTACACTGAAGCAAGGTATTGCCTACATTGAAATTTATTTACCCTTGCTAATATACGACTATGTTGTGTTTGCATATGGTGACCATGGAATAATGAACCAGATCTGGAAGGAGCACTTGGAATGGAGCAGTGCTGAAAGCAGCTATGCAAGGAGCAAGATTGATGATGCACTTACAGATGGACAATGAAAGGCGCAATCTAGGCATTGGTAGCAACAAGAATTCTTTTGTCTTCTCCTCTCCTCTTCTCTCTTCTATTTTCTCTCAGCTACCAAATGAGGCCTAATGTCAATGTAATAAGTTGCTCACCCTTGTTGTCATGAACATCATTCTGTTGTGTCTTGTAATGATGATCTGTTCACATATCATTCCATTAGTTCCATTCCCTCAATAATCCCATACCTACCTGATATTATTGTAATGAAATCAAGGAAGAGTTTTCATTTAGTCATGGGAGTATGATGGGACACAATATCGCATGAGCCACAATATTGCATACATGATATCGTGGCCGTCATGATATTGCATCCCTCGCGATATCACATCTTCCCCTGCGATATCACATATGCGATATCACGGTCCACCATCATATCTATAAATAAGAGGAAGCTTCCCCTTATTTCCTCATTCTAGGCTAGAAGTAGGCAAAGTATAGTAGATTGATCACTCCAAAGATAGAATATTTTCCATGTGCCTGTAGTAGGAGTCCCCAAGTGAACAGATCTTTATTCGAGCAACATTGTACCTGAATGCAAGTTGTGTACAAAAATAAATATGAGCTTTATGGATAAACCTTGTAGTGCATGGAATAGGATTTTATTACATGTTATTTATTACCTACAATAGTGCAGAATGAGTATGACTTGATTACCAGCATTTAACAATGTGTACGGATAATCAAGGAATGGATGCTCATCGCGATTAGATTCTCTCTCACCCTTATCTCCTAGTAATGTAGGATGAGTACGAATTGATTATGAGAATCTAGAGATGTGTATAGATAGTCAAGGAACAGATGCTCATCATGCTTAGGTTAGTTAAGTACCTTAGTACGACCACTTTGAGCATGTGCATTACGCGTGGGATCCTAGTAACAATTAGCACTTGGTAACCACGGTTGCATAGGTTAAGGGTTTGTACCATAAGTAGGAACGGATGTTGATGCTAGGTAATTTAGAATTAGTGCATTAGTTAGAGTTAGTCATTAGTTTCTCAACCCTTTCCCCATTAGCATAGAAGATATAAAACATAAAAGACTATAAAAATCATATACCTCAGACTTGCTTAACCATACACTGTGACAACTACAAGTAAGCCTGGGAAGACAACGAATAATTAACCTTAAGTGTTTCATGGGGTGTGTAGGAATTTAGTCTACAGAGTTCAACTAGATCATAGATGAAAATTCTTTTATTCATATGGCTGAGTGTAGGGGTATCTCGCCACTCATCAAAATCATATGCCTCAGTTGCACTTAACCATACCTTTCCATTTGACAAGTGCAATTTGGAAGACAATGATCGTTATGGTTAGTTTCACCTCTTGGATACCAATGTACTTAGAAGGCTACAAGTCCATAGAATTCAACCAGATCACCCATAAATGTTTAATAATTTGTATGGTTGGGCATAGGGTCTACTCGTCACTCATCATTGATGCTATTGCTAGGGACTTGTAGTTTGATACATGCACTATCTAGGACTTAGTAAAAGTTATTTAAGTTCATTAAAATGAATCCTAAAGTTGTAATCATTTGAAAAAAATAATAATCATAATTAAAGAAGACCAAATTTTTCTTTTAATACAAAATTTCTTCTTTTCATAGGCATGATGATTCAAAATTGCTAGTGCCCCAAGAATTCAAAGTGTTGTTCACTCATCTATCTGAGTTTGTACCCAATCTCACCTTCATCATACATTAGGATGAATAGTTGTAGTGGAGAGAAATGTAGGGAAATGTTGTGTTGCTACTTGATTGATCTATTCTTGGGATTCTACTCTAAACTCTTAAGTGGTTGGGCATCTAGGATCTTTATGAAGATTACACTATGCAAGACTATAACTATTGGGACTACCATCACACAGAAACACATTGCAAAAGAGATCAACATCAAGAGAAATGCCATGAAGCTATGAAGAAAAAATGGTTTACTAATCCATTGTTTTTGTCAAACCAAAAAGATAATGAGAATCCTTCCTCTAGGATTTCTCGATAGGAAGATTCTCTACCTTTTAACTTTGGTGAAGAGGGCTTGAACTCGAAGCTACAATTCACTATGAACAATCTAGGTTTAGAAAAAATTGGAAATCAAGGCAAGGGCTTGGGAAAGAAATATGATGATGAAAAACCTAATGATTGTGGTCATGATAAGTGAATAGGAGGTGGTACACACTATGGTGGTGGCAATCCTCCTCCTTATTTTTTATCTTTATCTACATCTTCTTCCTCCTCCTTTAAATCTAATCAAAGTCATAGGGGATGAAAATATAATGGAGGTGAATGGCATGAAAATAATGATCACATGCCCCCACCATGAATAAAGGGGTAGTAGAGGACATCATAGGTGTTATCGAAATCATAAAAATGATGAACCTTTTCTTTCAACTTGAATTATGATAAACATCATATACATAGTTAGAATTCCAACTAGGCATGTGAAAGTTAGTAGAATCAAGAGGTTGGATATGAATAATATCCCCAAATTTGAGGGGGGTATAACTTAGATCCATAGACCCATATTCAATCATTTTATGATGCATGTGCCTCATAGAACATCAAAAATAATTGGCAAAAGCTTAAACTATTTCCTAGGACATTCACAAAAGAAATATAAAGTTGTTACAACTCCTTATAACTAGAACTAACACGCAAATGGAGTACAATGTTTGAGCTATTCAATGAAAAATATCATATGTACTCAAGAGTGTCTAATTTTAGAAAGAAAATATAAGGCTAGTGAGAAGAAGCACATGAGCCCTTAGATGTAGTCATGAACAAGTATTATTCTATTTTGCATAGATTTCCTAGTTATGGTTATTCTCAATAAAACCAACTTCACCATATTCTTGATGGGCTCTGGTCAGAAATAAGGAGAACCCTTGGGATCTATCCCCAAAGGAGACTATCAAAAATAAGGATCCATTAGATGTAAAGGCTCATTGAGTAGGCTGCAAATGAAGAAGGAGATTTGAGGAAATGAAAAAGTACTAAAGTTTATGACTAGGAACCTTCCATTAGAAAAAGGAAGGTCTAATTCTATGAAAATGAGGGGGAAGCACCACTTAACGAAGTGGTGTAGTGAAACACCTTATTTATTCAAAAATATATTTCTAAAATTTTATCTAACATGGATAACATGTGGGAATATTTGGATGAAAAATTTAAACTTCTTTGAAAATTATAGAGTCCAAAGAGCAAGGTGGTGATCATGAACATAGGAGAAGGAAGGAAGATGAACATGCATAAAAAAAGGGATAAGGATAAAGTTATTGTAGTAGAAGAGGTTATGGAGTCAAAATTAGATGATAATGGTGGCTATGAAATCTACCAATATGAACATCTTAAGGGATGTTTCCCTATTGTCTCACACATGCAAGAATCTGGGGTGTACACTCTAAATCCTAGGCTGGTAAGAAGGTAAGCACTGAAAATACTACTTTATCCTCAAGGTAATTCTAGGTAGTTTCATCAACAATAAGATTATTATCCAAGTCAAGCTACACCACAACCATATGAGTAGTACCAGTAATAGTAGCATCTACAATCATGGAGGATTCCACCACCAAGGAAGTAGTACCCTTATAGGTAGCCAAATCCATATGAGTACTATGTTCAGCAACCCATGTCTTTGTGTGACTCTTCTAGTTACACTTCCTTTTAGCATCACTACTACCCTTCAAAGTATTACATAGCTCATTCTCCATCCCCTAGAGGAGAGCCCTCATTTCATTAGTACCCTCCTCATCCTTTTACACATGTTCCTCTATCCTTAATCCAATTACCACCAACTTTAGCCATGCAAGGTGAGACTCCTGTGTAGCCCTAGCAATGTAATGCTACTAGGGTTGTTAACTTACAATTGGTTCCTTCATCATGTTGTTTGGAATCCAAACCCAAAAAAAGATCATTCTTCTAAACCAATAGCTCTATAAAGTCATCATTGACTCATACGGCTAGTGGTCCTATGTTTCCTTCATCCTCTACATCTATTTTCTTTAAGAACCATTTAAACCAAATTTCTTCTAAGATCAACATAGTCATGTTAAACCACACAATATCTAATTGGATAAATACTAGAAACCTTCCTAGGAAAAGCATTGATCCTGGAAGTTCCCTCATCTACTTGTAGATTACTAGAAATAAACCATGCAAGGTTCTTTTCGATTTAACTTCTAGTGTTAATATGATTTCTTATGAAATTTATAAAGCTTGGAACCTACCTCCTCTCAAGAAGAGTAATATTCATTTAGAATTGGTAGATTAGTCCATCACTATGAGGACATTGTGATCACTTTCTGTGGGTGGTCATATCTTACCAATTTCTTAGTGATCAAGGTGAATAAATGCAAGGAGCACTTCCCAATCATTATGGGAAGGGCTTGGTTGAGTACTATTGATGTGCAAATGGCCATCAGAGAGATTTCCCTAAAAAATTTCAAGGGAAATGCATTCTAAAAGATTAACAAGAAGAGGTTCCATGCATGATGTATAGAGATATAGGGTGCAACTATGTGTAAAAGTTATGATCTATCAAAAGCACATCAATCAAAGCATGTAGACAATGTGCAAATAAATTTGAAATCCAAAAGTACCTATACATAGTAGCAACAAAAGAAGAGGGCATCTAGTTGTTGACAGCTGATCTTAAAAGTAGCATAGTTTTCATGGAACTAACTAAGAGCTTAACTTATGCCTATGAAGAAGGCATGGATGAACTAGAGGAAGGTCATCATCAAATCTCTGATGATGAGCTTGATGATACTTATTAGGAAGAGTTGGAAATCCTTGAAAATTTTAAATAGGATCCCTTGAGGTTGAAAACTCTACTTGTCATAATAGAGTATGCATTCCTAAAAAATAGCAAGTAGGTAATATTCAATTCCAATCCTATTCCTAAATAGAAAGAGAAGCTACTAAATGTGGTTAACAAATGGTCAATAGCCTTTGCTTAGTCACATCCTTAATTCATTGGAATTTATCCTAAGATATGCTAGCATCACATGTATACTAATCTTTCCATCAAGCCAAAGAGGCAACCATAGTGGTAGCTAAATCCCAAATTGAAGCAAATTGTTAAAGAGGAAATTGAAGAACTCCTTAAGGTGGGGTTCATCTATCCAATCATGAATAGCAAGTGGGTTAGCCCACTTTTAATTATTCCAAAGAATGGTGGCAAGTGGTACATCTATATTTATTTCGAGCTATTAAACATAGTGACCTATAATGATCATTTTTCATTACCATTTATGAACCAAGTGTTGGATACTATCTTTGGGTATTTATATTACAACTTTCTAGATGGTTATAGTGGCTATAACTAGATTTAGATCACACTAAAAAATCACACCAAAGAAACATTCATAAGTCCTTGTGCAATATAAAAATATGCCTTCTAGTTTGTGCAATATCCTAGCAACATTTCAATACCTTGTCCTGAGTATTATTCAATAGTGGATTGGTAGTGGGGTGGAAGTCTTCATGGATGACTTTTCTAGCTATGGAACTACATTTGAGCAAGCCCTAGACCACCTTGAACAAGTGTTTAAAAGGTATGTGGAGAAAAATCTTGGACTTAATTGGCAAAATAGCCATTTGATGGTCTAGGAGGGCATTTTTTTGAACCATAGAATTTCATAAGAAGGGATTGAGATGAACCCTAAAAAGATTAGGATCATCCAAGGAATAACCTATCACTAAAAATTTTTTAAAGATGTTATCATTCCTTGGACACATTGGCTACTACCAATGATTTATATAGAATTTTTCTAAGATTGCAAAATAATTGGTTGAGCTAACAACGAAATATGCTCTATTCATATGAACCAAGGAATGTGAAAAGGTATTCCAGCATCTTAAGGTGAAGCTTGTAGAAATTCCAATTTTATGAGCACCTACATGGTCTTTTCCATTTCACATCATGATAGACACATCAAACTATGCCTTGGGAGATGTGCTTATATAGTTGGACAATTAGAAATGTCCTTATTAGATCAATTGCACAAGTTGAAGCATTGTGGATGCGTATCTTAACTACATCATAATGGAGAAAGAGCTAATGGTGGTGGTGTATGCTTTGAATAAATTTAGGCACTATATTCTTGGATATAAAGTGTTTGTGCACACTTACCATAGTGCCACTCTTTCCTTATGAACAAGCTAATAGTGAGCCCTTGTGTCATATAGTGGCTAGTGATCTTATGGGAGTTTGATCTTACAATGGTAGATTAAAAGAGGACTAAGAATGGGATCATTGATCACTTGTCTTAGTTACAATAGGACAACAAAGAGAAGAAGATCTTGATCTTTGATCAATTTCCTAATGAACTCCTCCTTTTTGGTGTAATGAATGAATAAGTGCTCAATGAACATACATGGTATGATGGCATCCTTACTTATCTTTTCATTCAAAAGATGCCACAAGAGTTGGACCACCAAAAGAAATAATAGTTTCTTCATCGAGTCAAATGCTTCATTGGAAATTAATGGACATCTTTACAAGGTATGTCCTGATGACCCGGTCCATTCATATGTTTCTAGTGTTGATCAACTATGTGTTCTTCAAGATTCTCGTGAGGGTTCTTGTAGGGACCACTATGTAGGAAGATGCAAAGCCATTAAGATCTTGATGATAGGGTATTACTGGCCAATAATTTTTAGGGATGCTCATCAATTCATCCACTCTTGTAAATGTTGTCAACAAGATGGTGTGATGACCACTCAAATGGAGGGGCCTTAATAGTGGATCCAACCTTTTAATATTTGGGGCATAGGCTTCATGGTTCTCATCATGTCCATGTCAAATGAAAAAGTGTATGTAATATTTGATGTTAACTATTGTACCAAATGGGAAAAAGTAGTAGCCATCATTGATTTTCCATCATCTACTACTATGTGGTTTGTACAATAAAATGTTGTAAATAACTTTAGAGTGCCACACACACTGATTTCTTACAATAGTACTCATTTTACAAGTGCTACTTTTTGCAAGCTCATGAAATGCTTGGGGGTTGAGCATAAACTAACAACATCCTACCACCCGCAAGCCAATGGTCAAGTAAAGGTTACTAATAGGGAGCTCACCAAGATCTTAACCAAAATAATTAGCAAGTATAGGAGAGACTAGAGCACAAAACTCAATGATGCTCTTTGGGCCTAATGCACCACCTAAAAACTCTCTATAGGCTACTCTCCCTATGAGCTAGTGTATGGGAAATTACTAACTCTTCCAAATTAATCTGAGCTTCATACACTTTTAACAGTCTATGATCTTAATCTTGATCTTAGCCTAGAAAAAAAAAGAAATATCGATCAACCTTAATATGCTAGATGATAATATATTAGTAAACCTAACCTTGAATGAAGTGCACAAAGAATTCAACAAAAAGCATCATGATCTTAGAATAAGAAAATTCAAATCTCAACTTGGTGAAAAGGTCCTTTACTAGAACTCCATAGACATACCTCAAAAGACTAAGTTTCAAGAATTGTAGAAATGGCCTTATATCATTTATAAAATCTTTCCTTTTAGGACCATGTTGATGTACAAACCTTAGAGCCCAAATAAGAAACAACTGGTCAACATGCAGCAACTCAAACCTTTCCATGAGCCTAAGCAGGCTCATGTAAGAAATGCCTCAACTGATGGACAACCATGCTCAATTTTTTAGATCTTTTCCTTTCAAATTAGTTTTGGGGGAGATGGCCACCCATGCTAATCATATCAATGGCTCCTCAGTTTTTCTAGTTTTTTTGTTTTACACTTTTTTATTTTACACTTTCTTTATTTTTACACCTTTTATTTTACACTTTGTTATTTTTTCAATTTTTTATTTTACAACATTGTTAGTATGTTTTATCTTGCTTTAATATTTTTCAAATTATTTTATATTTTACTTTCTTTTAATTTGAATTTTTACTATTTTCTAATAAAATGATTTGTTGCCAACAAGAGACAATGATGCTATAGCTATTTGCGAATGGTGGTTTGTACATACTATTTTTGATTGCTAAGGTCTAGTTTTTATTTTTGAATTTTGATGATCGATAACTAAGATAAAGTTTCTTTTTCATGGAAAAGGTAGTGAGTCCACATCACCCACCCATCCACCAACTCTATGGTCATCCTAGTTTTGGATGTGTGAGGTTCTTTTATCATTAATAAAACTTTAACAAACTTGTAACCATGGTAGTTTTCAAACTTGGAAAAGACTCAAAGGTTTGAAGAGGGTGTGACTTCAAGGGAATTTAGTGCTCTTTGTACCTTTCTACTTTCTTAAGTTAAATTGTATTTTCATGGAGTTCTTATCATTCCATGTCAACAAATAACAAAAAGTTAATAAGTACTTACATGGTGTGGTTCCCATCTAAAAATCTATAAAGACATAAAAATCAAGAAAAAAAACAACATGATGGGAATTCAAAGCACATCCCTTAGATAAAATAATAGACTACAAACACTAGTTATGGAACTAGAAAGACATGTTACCCATGCCTAGAGGTTTCCTCTAACTAAGGCCCTTTTCACTTCTTACTTCCCTATTCTTCTCTAATAAGGAATGGTATTTGATATGTGGAAGCATTCTTGTGTCTCAAGGATGTGTTCTGGTCTTTGAGTGATAATGCAAAGTCATTAAAAGTGATTGGTTTTGATCTAGACTAAGGATGGACTTTATCAAGTTATTTAACCATAGAATCCACAAGGGACTTCATGTGACCATGATTAGAAATTCCATTCCATTTTCTCTCTTCCATCATGCTTTCCATAACTCACCTCACTACTAGTTGTCCATGTTCTTATTTAATGTCTTAGTTTGAACTGTCTAAATTCTTAGTTATACGCTTCCATATTCTGTCCTTAACTTTGCATTACCATTAATTAATTATGGTTCCCACAAAGTCCTTAGTTGAAGTATGTAAGGCAAAAAGGGCATGGGCCTACTATGGCAAGGATCCACTTGTATATCTCTTAGTTGAGTTAGTTGAGTTACTTATCCTTAGGAATTTTGGTGATCAAATCTTTTGTGCACCCATCAATGCATCCAACTATGTGTTTCTTAAGGCATTTTTCTCCAAACATTTTGTTCTCCAAATCAACTTCTCCAATTTTCTGAACTTCTAAGCCCTATTCTAATTTTTTCTTCATGTTCATAGCTTTTCTGGATCTTCAAAAACATCAATTTCATGATTAAAATCTCTCTATTTTCATATTTTTCAAAGTGAAATATTTTGGACATAAGCTTTGTAGACTTGCACCCATTGATGAAGGCCATGTGTAAATGGGACCATATATACAAGATCCCATTGACATAGGTGTCCACTTGTGTATATATAGGTAGCCACACTAAGTAATTTTTACATTTTCTTCAAAACAAGGGAAGAGTTTTAAAAATTTTCAAAGCCTAGAACCTTCCAAGAGCCATATCTTCCTATCCAATTGTCTGATTCACTCTGTTCTTTTATCTATAGCTACCAAAGATAAGTTGTTTGTTGTAGGGGCCACAAACCTTAAGTTTTTAATGAAAATTATTTTGGAAAAATATCTAACTTCCATAATGTTTAACAAATAATTCAATATTAAAACATCAAATTATATGATTTAAACTTTTCCAAAAAGCTTCGGTGACATTCTAAGTTAAATAATAAAATAAAATAATCAATCTTCCATGGTCAAAACTTAGCCTAAGTGTAATTGCCCAATGAAAAAGTTACTTAAATGTTATAAGTTATACATTGAATGTTAATCCTTGGTTATGTTTTGACCACAAATGACACCTAATGGAAAGCATGCACAGGAAGGAGGACCATCCTAACCAAGGGAAAAATGACCAAGAATAAGAAGGAACCAAGAATAGCCACA
The DNA here is from genome assembly GCA_015680685.1 of Gnetum montanum. Classification (NCBI taxonomy): domain Eukaryota; kingdom Viridiplantae; phylum Streptophyta; class Gnetopsida; order Gnetales; family Gnetaceae; genus Gnetum; species Gnetum montanum. The sequence continues at coordinate 361,162 of MNCI01017216.1, read as the reverse complement.
TGAGCAAGTAGAGGTCCATGTAATGGGACCTCTTTGGAAGGAGCCTAAAGTTAAATCTATTTGATAGATTCTTGAATAAGCAACTACAATAGAATAGTCTCACTAATATGAGGCACTTGAACCCAAACTGAACCTTGAGGTTACATTAACATAAGCTTTCCTTAGGAAAATTGTGAACAAGGAGGTCTAAAAATTGGTACTCCAAGAGTTAAAATTCAAGCATTTCTTAGAATTTGCACCTCTAGAAATTAATACCTAATAGCAAAACTATCCAATGTGGTACAAAATCACTTCCAATGGGATGTGATACATGTGAGAAACATATTTATTTTGGAATAATTTGTAGGCTAGTTAGATGGTCAATATTAAGGTTATCTCTATGTTTTACTCAATGAAAGCTATCATAGAGGCCCTTAGGTTATTAGAAACTAGGGGAAATTTATTAAAAATCCCCATGCAAGTAGATCCTAACATCAAAAACCAATGGATGTAGCAATGTTATGCAATTGATCATAAGGAGTTTAATGTACTCACCATAGCGGAGTGTTCATACTTCAAAATTGTGTCCTTTTACCTCAATCCAACAACGAGGTCAAGTAAGATCACAACCTTTTTTTCTTAGGCATGTACTTCTCTAAGTAGTAGATTCTTGATTAACCTTCCAAAACTTATCTATCTTGAGATAGAGAAGTAGTTTAAAGAAAATGAACATGGAAGTAAGGTACTCCCCTTCCCATGCCTCATCCAAAAATTATGCAAAAGAGGAGGAATAACTAGCTACACAAACAATGCTATCCAACATGCTCCATCCACTTCTTCAGTGGAGATGATGAAGGAGAACATGCTTGCTAAGATCATCTAAGAAGAGTAGAAATGACCATAACCTCCACTACCCACTTATGAAACAACACATGAGGCCCACACTACCCTTGAGTGCATGCATGAGATTCAAGAGCAACTCTTGTAGAGCAGAAGGAGCAAGTAGAAACAAGTGATGGTGATCTATCTATGTATCAACTAGTGATGAGCCACCTCAATGAAGTGGCTCAAATAATTAGCAAAATAGAGGAAGGTAAGAAAATTTTCTTAGCCCAAAGAATGCAGCTACCTATGAGGTCAAATCCTTATGCTTGAGAGATAATGATATCTCTCTTGCAACAGTAGAAATTTTCATAAATCTTTCAAAATGCCACTACTTTTTTAGTGTGTTTGGAGGAGGGTGAGGGGGAAAATGTCTTGGTTATGTAGCACCATGGGTAGGAGAAAATAGTAAAGGTGGTTGCTGATATAATTGCCAATGCACTTAATGCACCTATGGTATCTATACTAGATGTTTCTACACTCAGAGATGTTCAGATGTTTGTAGGAATAGTTAGTGATAGATTGAGTGTATCCCAACACGAGGAGCTATTTGACCAACTTGTGGGAACCAGGTAACCAATTCTAGATGTCTTTGAACTTCTATAAATAATCACTACAATCTATTTAGAACTACTAGAAGTGAGGATCAAGTGTAGCATATTGAACGGACAATGTGAAACAATCCAAGCACAAAACCAATACGTGACTATGGAGGTTGGTGAATTAAGAGCCCATATTACCAATCCCACATTTCTCAACCTTGTACTGACAAGGGATGAAAGCTTCAAGAAACTTGAGGACAAGCTCAAAAACATTGAGAACAAGAAGAAGACAACCATCTTTGACCAATTTGTGGCTAATGCCAAAACGTATATCATTTAGAAGGACTTGATTTAGATGCACCATGAGAATGTAATTTTGACTACAGAAAGTCATTACCTATGTAATGTTGATGTGTAGAAGCAAATGATGTAGGATTTTATTCATCAAAAATAGGAGAAACTAGCCAAAGTGAATAATAAATTGAGGAGATTGGTAGCTGAAAATATAAATCTCTTCATGCAGGAAGTTAAGAATCATTATAGAGACTAGATTGGTCTACAAAAATAAATCAATGAGAAGCACATCTAGATGACAAAGGAAAAAGTCAATGAGGCCCTCCAGTAGCTCAAGGAAGGAGGTGATATTTAGCAAATTATCTTTGATGATCTTAATGACTACAACAAAGTAGATATCTACATGAAAGAGTTGCAAATCAAGAAGATGATGAAGCATATGGAGCTTTCCAACCTTCATTATGTAAATCTGGTGATTCCAACTATCAAAGGATCATGGTTTGAATTGGAGAAATAAATGGCTAATTTGTACTTGTTATACAAAGTAAAGTTTAAGCAACCCAAATATAGTAAGCAAAAGCTTGAGACTGTCAATGCTAAACTTGAGGTTCTTAAGGCAAAGTTCACTAATCAATGATCAAACACTAAGAATGTGGCCAAGAGGATGAATGACTACCATGAGCTATAGAATGCAATTAAGAAGTTCAATGTTGAGCACAAACTTTTTGTTGCTTGGTTTGTCAACATTAAGGAGATATTCTTGGTAATGCCATGCACTTGGGATGTTTCCACTCTAGCCCCCATTCGAGATGCTACATGAACCATGAATGATCCTAGGATAAAGGAGGAGAAGTTAAAGGCATTGTTGGATGCCTTTCATCTTACACCAGAAGTTACAACTATTGTAGAATAACCGCAACATCCTCAACCACCGTGTGTACCTAATGTAGAAGAAGGTCCTTTAGAGTCTCAAGAGCCTTCAGCCTTTGGGACTATTTGATCTTCTTCAATTTCTTCACACCATCTAATGAATTATGTTTGTTAAGTTTATCATAGTGTTCAATTTTGTTGTTCTGAATATCCACAATTTTTTAATCAATGAAAAATTGTATACTCTAGGCACTTAGTTTCTATTGTGTATTTTGTATGTTTGTTTTGTGTATAAATAATTCCATACCTTTCCAAATTTTGTAAAGAACTTTAGAATCAATTTTCATTCAATTTTGGGGCTATGATGAAGCATCATGCTTGGTTGTGTCAATGGGATGCTACTTACATGACCCTATCAATGGAATGTCATTGATTTGATCTTGTTGGAGTAGGGGTTGACTTGTTGACGTGTACCTATTGATAGGGCTCCCTATTTTGCTTATAAATGCATGCTCACTAACTTCATTTATGACATAAGTCTCATAGTTCTAGTGAAGATCTAGTAGTTTTTCCACTTGAAAATTAGAATATTTTCTAAATGCCCATGGTTGAAGTTAAATAGTATATGGATATTTATTTGAGCACTATTATACTTGAGCACTGCAGTGTGTGTGGCAATAAAGATGAGCTTTCTGATAAACCTTCTAGCACTTTGAAATAGATTAATTATTTCCTTTAGGAATTTAATATTTTAAGAAATTTCCTTTAATTCTTTGAGTAATTAAAGTAATTAAATGAAGATAATTTAAGATAGATTAAGATAGATTAAATACTGATTAATTAAGCACATAAGTACAAGCACTTCGAGCATACACTTGGCACTTGGTAATCCCAGTAATGCTTAACATATTTAGGATGTGTAAAGCAAGTGGGAATGGATGCTTATGTTAGGATTAGTTAAATGTTGGTTAGAGTAAATTAGAAATTAAATATATAATTCTTTATTCTTAGGAAACTTAGAACATAAAACATAAAAATGATATGCCTCAGTTGCACGTAACCATACCTTTGCATTTCACAAGTGTAATTGGGAAGAAAAAAATTGTAATAGTCAGTTTCACCTCCTAGAAACCAATGTACTTAAAAGGTTATAAGTCCATGGGATTCAACTAGATCATGCATGAATGCTTAGTGATTCATATGGTTGAACATAGGGTCTACTTGCTACTCATCAATAGCTTAGCCAATAAAGCCAAAAAACATAAAAATACTAAAAAACCCATGCTTTCCACTATACATGATACATAGTGCCAAGTGGGTTTTGGAAAAACATGTGGGCTCTATCTACCACCATCAAAGTATTATCAACATTATACTATCCATATTCTAGCATAGTCCAAATCTTCATGAGGAAGCATGGGCTGATCATGCCTATTGTTCTCCCTGCTATCTTAGTAGGTAGGTTGTTAGTAATAAACCTACTAACTAGACTAGATGCTTGAGTTATTAGTGTCTCCACTATGACCCCAGCCACATTTGCACACAAGTGTGACCATAACATCATAGTGAATTTTTAAATGATCTAAGCAAGAAATTCCCTTGCCCCTGGCCAAAACCAAAGTGAGACCTTATCCAAGGTCATATTGGGTAGAGGGGTGTTGGCCTTAGGGTGGCCAATGTAGTATAGGATGCCTACTAACTCAATAATTCTTCAAAAATACCTTGCATGGAAAAGCAAAAAATATTATGACCAATTAAAATTTCTTAACAAATATATAAAAACATCCTAGTCTAGGGTAAAATTAGCCTTTGTAAAAATATCTAAGGTGTTTATTCAAATTTTCTTAAGGAATACATGACAATAGAATTACAACCTTGTATAGCATCATACATTACCCAAAACATTATAGCCTAATGACATAACCAAATTTACAATCTAGAAAATAGCCATTAGCATGATCATTACCAAAAATAGAAAAAATTACTTGTAACATTCAAAACCAAAGTTAAAGCATAATAAACATTTTAGAACATCCCCAAAGACATGGAAGTTGACAAGAGGAACCTTTACACATGTCAATCATATCCATCTACAAAGGGTTAATGTGCTACAACCAAAATTTAATCTTATTGACATTGGCATAACTAAAAATTTATTAAAAATTCATCCAAGCTTCAATTTTAGTGATTCCATAATGAAAGGAATCCTAAATGAAAAACCATCAAATTTGCATGATGAAACCTTTGTAATCCCATCCCATGAAACCCAAGGTAATATTTCATTGTAAATGTGAAGGTTGTAATCCATAAAGGGGAAATCTCACATGTTTTGTACTTTTGAGGTTGAAAAATGCTTCATAAGTAACCAAATCCTCGTTTCCCAAGTAAAGGAGTTACCTAGTATCTATATTTTGGCTTGGGGGAGTTAAAATGACTTTTTGATTATGAAAAATGGTAATTTGATGGGCTTTATGGGGGGTATAGATTTTTCTACACTAACTCACTCCCTAATAGGGGACTAAGCTAGCTAGGAGAATTCAAGGCTAGCATGGAGGGGTGAAAGGGGGTATAACTCACTTACTCCTAGCATGGAAAGGAAGGTGACCCAACCTAGAGGAGTTGACCTTCATCCCTAGTGTTGACCTTCCATCCTTCCTCAACGTTGACACTCTTCCCCTATTGGGGGAGGGTTACCCAACTAGGAGAGAAGTGGGTTAAAAAGCATGAAGAAGGCTAGATAGCTAGGATGCATGAGGATGGATCTTAACTATTCCCTTGAACATGGTAGCTAATTTTTAGCAATTTGGCAGCCAATTTGTAGCCAATCAGTCAGTCATTTGTAGCCAATTTGCAGCCCAAATCATGGTCACAACCTTATAAAAACTAAACCTTGGTAGCATGTTAAGGTTCCATACTTTTTCAATTCAGCACCCTTGGCATTTTTGGCATCTAAGAATTCTTTATTCCTTAGTAGAAACATAGCTTCTTGGAGCTCAAAAATGTAGGAACTCTACAAGTTATTACCCCCTTAGGATCTATGAGATTTGGATGTCAATGTTACTTCCCTAGGATCCCCAAATCCTATCATGATGCACTTTAGCTTCCCTAATTCTTTACATTTTCCTAACTCAATCAGAGAACAATTTTGTAGATCTAGAGTGGTGACAAAGAAGGTTCAATAACATTAGGAGTGGCAGTGATACCCGATCATGGAGTTTATCATGGCTTCAATGAGCTTTGAACCCTTGTCCAAGTGAACCCTTCTTTCTTCTCTTTGGCACCAATATTTTACACACCTTTGAACTCATTCTTTGTTTATTTAATGAAGTTTATGGTTTCATTTTATGTAGAATTTCAAATATAATTGTTATATTATCAATGAATTATTCTACAAATATGCATCCTTTTTACACTTTTTACACCCCCCTTAAGTCCCTAGGTGATCTACAAGACCATCCAAGGCACCTTGGATCCTATTTTCCTTGAAAAGGCCCTAGGGGATTTAGGATTGAGGTTGTTTATGACTGAGAATCCTTGGTTTTTTCAACAACTGATATTTTCCATCACAATATTTTCTTGGCACTAGAAGGATGACCTCTTCTGGATTTCTATAGCCAAATCTGATTGCCTTCATAGCCAACTTTGGCTACCTTCTAGAAATTTCTAACTTTCATAGCAAAAACCTTGAATCTCCCTTTGAAAAAACCAATGCTGCCCCTCATTCTTGTGTAGCAAAAACATTCGTGTGAAACTTGTAGGTGGTTGGGTGTTGAGTTTTCCAACATCTACTATGAATTTCGTAGCCAAAACTAAGGATAAATACTTATATACCAACATTACATCTTGACTTTCATTCTCATAACAAAACCAACTTTGCCATTATTACCAACCAAAAGTACTTTCCCCTATTATTGTACTTGAATTTGGCAATTTCTAAAATTGTTTTAAGAAAGTTGCAAGTTTCTATTTTAAAAGTCAAACTTTCCCCCCTCTCTCTAACACTATTTTTAGAATGTGTGAGATCCCTCCATCTCAAGCCCACTTTCCCCCCTACCATACTTAAGGGTGTAACAACTAGGAGATCAATGTGGATGAAGCTTGATCCCAACATTCTTAGCTTTCCATTTCTGGTAAAAGGGCTTTGCCCCACTTTTACTTCTCCACTTACTACTTATAGTAAGTTATTTATTTTTTATCATTTTTACTTATTTCCTCTAGATTTAAACTTTGTAGCAATTCCAACCACCATAATTTTCATTCTTTTCTCCACCCCTCTAATAGCTTTTCCCCTTTTACCAACATTGGTTTTAGAAGGTGTAAGATCCCCCCCATCTCATACCCTCCTTCCCCCTTGCCACACTTGAGGGTGTGATAGCTAGGAAGCCAATGTGGGTGAAGTTTGGTACCATCTTTTCACCTTTCTATTTTTCATAAAGAGGTATACCCCCATTACCTTCTCACTTATCATTTATAGTAAGTGATTTGTTTTGGCCATTTTTATAATTTTTGACCTTTTCTGTACCTAGAAAGATAGGAGTGGGTAGAGTATGCTACCCTCACTTTTAATTCTTGCTAAGGGGGTATACCCCCCTTACCCCCCACTTACTATTTATAGTAAGTAGCCCATTTTCAGAAATTTTTTGTTTTTTTAACCTTTTCTAAATTAGACTTGTTGGGATTTTCTTTCTTGTTCACCTTTCATAATCTTTTTCAATCCATTCTTATTGTCAAAATCATCTTTCAACCAATCAATAGTACTATCTCTTAACTTGACAACATGGTATTCAGCCAAGATGTAGTTTGTGTCTATGACCCAAAAGAACTTGCGATCATAGAACAAAAGGCAATTGCTTAGGCACAGGAGTAAGAGATTAGATTTTGTAGTTATCAATGAGGAATTCTACAAATTACTCTATGCTAAGATGCAAGACAATATACTAATGTCATGCTCTAATTCTAATGCTAACATCAATTTGAAATTATATGCTAGGATGGGAAAGAATACATTTGATCCCCCTATGACCAAATCCCCCTCATTGACTTCTATGCACAAATGCTCACACAACTCATGAAGGTTGAAGATTTTAGTAAGGGAATCAATTTGGAGGATCATGAAGAAGAGAAAGATGAGTTTGAGGTTGAATAAGACTAGACACCTTCATTGAAAGTATTTTCCAAACTTTTACTTCCCAAACAACCACATCCATCTTCATGTCTCTTACCTTACCAAGGGGACAAGTTCCCAAACCCAACTCTTCTCATATTCATCCTACCAAGTTTGCACCCACACCCATCATCACCACACACTAGACACAACCCATATCCCAATCGACTTTCTTATTCTCAGTGGTCATCTTTGCCATACAACCTAACTTCATTCATCCACCCATAATTATGGCTACATCATTATCTTCCTTTTCCATGCTAGCAAGACCCTCATTGGGATCCCAAGTAACACAAGCATCTCATACCCTACTTATCCCCTTTGTGCCTCAGATTCCAACACAAACATCCTTTCCCTTATTTAACCCAGCTATAACCACCATAACCTAGCATCTTCCTTTCATATCGTAGGCTATTGCAAGGCCAAAATCCTTTCAAGTACAAGCCTTACAACAACCTCAACTATCAATACAAATACCATAGTCCATGGGGATGCCCCAATGCTTGGATCAAGATTTTCAAATGATAGAAGACCTTAATAATAAGCTACAAAAACTCAAAGCTAATATAACTCAGATAATAAAGATTCTAGAATTCTATCATGATGATCCCATAAGCTGCATAGTACCTCAAATAACTTTGCCCATAGGCTTGCCTATTTCAAACTTCATCAAATACAATGGTGAAGGGAATCTCAATGCACATCTAGTAACCTTCTGGTTTGAGCGCCTATTCTTGCAACCTTGGCCTCATATAGTATTAAGAATTTTGCTAATGTCTCTCAAGGGTAAGGCTCTATATTTGTATCTAACCTTGCCTATAGGTTTCATCTCTTTCCTTGAAGACCTGATTAGCCAATTTTTCAACCACTTTAGATACAACTTGAAGTTGGATGCCACATTGGGCAAATTGATGAAGGTGAGGTAGGGGCCACTTGAATTGGTCAAAGGGTTCATTCAAAGCTAGAACTCAATTCTTAACAAGATCCTAGAGCCTATTACTAAAATCCATCTATTAGCCATCTACAAGGAAGTAGTAAATAACTTCATCAAGTTAAAGTTATAATTGGAGAATAGTTTTCCACATCCACTAACTTCTTAGTACTCAAAGAAATACTTGGCTTCAAATTGATCCTAGGTAGATCATGGTTGGTGATGCTTCGAGTAGTTTCATCTCCTATACATCAGGAGATTATAATTGGACAGAAGCTTCATCTCTAGTTATTACTAGGCTAAGGAGTGTATAATTAGCATAATGGACTCACATTTTAGCAACTTCCATAGCTAAGTGTTGATTTTGTAATTAGGCTATTTTAAGTTGCCCCTCCAAGATGATGCATTTGGTCTTTTCTTCCAACAGCTCTAACTGGATTGTAGTAATGTTATTTGTAAAATCAAAGATATCTAGAATCGATTGTCCAATCCCCACCAATTGGTCTAGTATCTCTTTATGTAGGCTACACTTAATCTTTTTCTAACCATGTGTGTGGATGTCTACACATCTTGAAGTATAGATCTATTTGGTATAGATGTCATAGGTCCATTAGGTGCTTCTATGATTTGATCAGCAACTACTTTAGTAGTAGACTCTTGACCCTATTGTTGCATCACCAATACAGTTGCCCCCTCATCCTCCTCCAAGCATACTAAAAAGGAAGTAGTATTCCAAAATATTTCTTGAAATAAATGATGTTGATATAGAGACACCATCACCTCTCAGGCACTAGGATTCAATCTTGTGGAAAACTACATTCGTTGGGTAGAGAATATCAGTCCACCTCTTTCCATCTAGTTGATTGTCTAAGCCACCTCATTAAGGTGACTAATTACAAGTTAATATACAGATGGGCCTCTGCTATGCATTCCTACATGCTACTCCTACTCATGCAAGAGCTATTCTCAGATTTCATGCAACTACTCAATGGATGTGTGGGCCTCTAGCATTGTTTCTTAAGTAGGTGATGGAGGTGGTAACTATTGCTCCCCTTCTTTAGTCATGGTAGATGTCTTTTCCTTCATCATTTTAGATCATGAGGCTATAGGAGCATGCATAATCATGTCATTTTCATAGCAAATAATCCCTATCCTTTTGCAAAGTTTTCGAATGACACATGAAAAAGGTAGGGTTTTCCTTTCATGTTCATTTTCCTTAAAGGGCTTCTCAATCTCTAGGTAGATCAATTATGGAAGGTTTTTTGGGAATCTCCCACTTAGAGTAGTGCATAGTCAAGCAAAAATAGTGGTTACCTAGCTATGCCTTACCATTGGATTGAGGTTATAGGCTACTATCTTTAAGTATATGCATTTCATTGATGTGAGCATGTTGAACTCCTTACGGTAGACCCTATAACACTGCTAGGTTAACTCTCAAATATTGATGGTGTCATATCATTGTATCCATTAACCCTTTGGAGGAGTTAGAAAAATATTTAAAAATTTCATTGGAAACCTTAAGGTTTGTGACCCCCATGATTAAGAGCTTACCTTCAGTAGTTGTAACATCAAATAACAAAGTGATTTGGACAAACAGTTGGAGTGTTACAGGCTCAAGAAGGTTTTGAGCTCTGAAAAATGGCAAAAACTCCCCTCTTTTTTGAAGTAAATGTTAAAAATTACAAAGAAGGTGATAGTATTTATAGGATTTTTTGTATGTGTCGATGGGGCCTTATCGATGGGGTTAGCTATGTCTAATAGGCCTAGTCAACATAGCTATTGACCATTGTTGATATTTGTTGACTTTGGTCAAACTTCCAAAATATAAGGATTTTTTGAATTAAATTAGGATCAAATGGACACCCAAAAAGCCATAAACATGATGAAAATAATAGAAAATGGTATTGGAGTTTTGAAAGTTTAGAAAAAATTGAGAAAATGTTTCAAAGAACAAATATTATGAGACTTTAATAAGCATAGAGTGGGATACATAATGGAATATGCAAATGATAGGATTATAGTAATGTCTAAAGTAAGGGACTTAATTAACTAAGCCAAGAGATATGCAAGTGGATCCTTCCCATAGTAGACACATGCCCTTTTTGCTCTTACATAACCTCAACTAAGGAATTTGTGGGCCCCATAGTTGATTAATGTTCATGAAAAGTTAAGGGCTAAAAAAAAAGATTCTATCCATGAATTCCAAGACATCAAACTAATACATCAAGAATAACATAGAAACCAACAATGACGTGAGTTATGGCAACATAGGTGGATGATGGAGAAAGTGGGATGGAATCCTAAATTGAGCTCATAAGAAGTCCCTTGTGGAATTTATGTTTAAAAATGACTTAAGAAGATCCATCCTTAGTCCAGACCAAAACCAACTTCTTTCAATGACTTTGCATTACCACTCTAAGACTGATCCACCCCCTTGAGACATAAGAGTGCACCCACAAAACAACCACCATTCCATAAAGAGAAGAAAAGAGAAGTAGGAAGTGAGAGATGGCCTTAGTTAGAGTGGGCCTTCAGGGATGGGTAACATGTCTTTCTAGTTCCATAGCTAGTGCTTGTAGCCCATTTATTTATCTAAGGGATGTGCTTTGAATTTCCATCATGTTTGTTTGTTTTTCTAGATAGGAACCACACCATGCAAAAACTTTATTTAACTTCCTACTATTGAACAACATGGAATGGTAAGAAGTTAATGAACATACTCAAGCACCCAAGTAGAAGACTAAAAAGAGTATTGAGTCCCCTTGAAGTTACACTCTATACAAATCTTTTGAATCTTTTCAAATTTTGAAAACTACCAAGGTCAACAATTTATTAAAAGTTTATTTAATAAAATGGACCTCAAACTCCTAGAACAAGGAAAACCATAGAGTTCATGGATGGCTAGATGACATGAACTCACTATCTATTCTATGAAGAATAAACCATGTCATAGTCATCAGATATTAGAATTCAAAAATAGAAACTAGGCATTGATAATCACAACATTAAGCACAAACCATCATTAGTAAATAACAATAGTGTTATTGTTTCCTATAATAATAAAGCACTTTTATTAGCAAAAATAGTGAAAATTCACACACACAAAAAATAAAATAAAATAAAGTAAAATATATATATAAAGTATAAAATATTTAAGAAAGATAAAAAAGTACTAACGATGTTGTAAAAAATTTGAGAAAATGGGTGAAAATAACAAAGTGTAAAAAAAAAATTTATAAAACAAAAAATGTGAAAAAAAAGTGAAAAATTGAAGAGCCTTGTAGATGGTTACCATGGATGGCCATCTCCCTCACAACTAAGTTGGAAGGAGGAGATTGAAAAAATTAAACATGGTTGTCCATCCATTGATGTGGTAGTTGCACTAGCTTGTCTTGGCTAGAGGAAAGGTTTTACTTGTTGGATGTAAATTAACATGGTCCCATAGGGAAAATTTTGATTGATTACATAGGGTCCCTTACACAATATTTGGAACTTTGTTTCTAGGGTACATGTGTGGGGTTTCAGTAGAGGATCTCATCACCAAGTTGAAATTTTAGTTTTTTTATTCTAGGTTATGACATTACTTGTTGAATGCCTTGTGCACCTCATTCAAAGATAGGTCCACTAATTGATTTTCATTAAGCACATTGAGGTTGATCAATCTTTCTTTTTGTGCTAGACTTAGGTCAAGATTCACTTTACAAGCCTTTGAGAGTGTACAAAGCTCAGATTGAATTGGAAATGTTGATAGTTTTTTGTACACTTGTTCATAGGAAGAGTAGCCAATAAGGAGTTTCCATGTTAAGTGGTAGGCCCAAAGGGAATTTTTGAGTTTTATGCTCTAATCTCTCCTATATTTGCTAATATTCCTTGTTAAAATCCTTGTGATCTCCCTATTAGTTACCTCTACTTAACTGTTGACTTTGAGGTAATAGGGTATTGTTACTTTATGTTCAATCCCCAAGTGTTGCATAAATTTTCTAAAATTTCAACCTATAAAATGAGTTCCATTATCAAAGATTACTTCATGTGCCATCCCAAACCTATTTACAACATTTTGTTATATGAATTGAATAGTAGTGGATGATGTATAGTTGGTGACAACTGCTTCTTCTACCCATTTAGTGCAATAGTCAACTGCTACAATGATATATGCCTTTCCATTGGGCATAGGTGTGATGGGACCCATGAAGTCTATGCCCCATATGTCAAAGGTCTCTAGTGGTTGAATTCACTATTGAGGACCCTCCATTCATATAGTCATCCCATCATCTCTTTAACAACGTTCAAAAAATCGTATGAAATAGTGGGGATCCCTAAAGATTATAGGCCAATAGTATCCTACCATTAGGATATTTATGGCCATGTGCATCCCTACATAGTGGCCTCTACAAATGCTCAGAAACGGTTTCCAACACATGGTTCACAAATAGCAATGAGAAATGATCTTTCAATGTTGCCATGTTCAACAACCTAAAGTCAATGTAGACCTACCACTTGCAATCTTTTTCTTGATACACCAACTTACTATCCATGATGGGATAGTTGAATCCCCATGCCCCACCCC
>MNCI01017216.1:336657-347913 GCA_015680685.1 Gnetum montanum | reverse complement strand
CAATCGAACCCCCTAAGAAGGTGTTCTATTTCCTCCTTAATGATCCATTTTAGCTTAGGGTTTAGTCACCTTTATGGCTACCTTCTTGGCTTCATGGTTGTATTGGTGTAAATGCAATGCTTACATATCATTGGATTGATTCCAATCAGCTCAAGATATGACCAAGAAAAGGCTATTGACCATTTGTTAACTACCTTTATTAGATTTTTTTTGTTCAAGATCATGTTTGGTATTGATGATAACTAGCTTTCCATTATTTAAAAATGCATACTCCATGCCGGCTAGTAGAGTTTTTAACTCTAGAGGCTCCTACTTGAAAATATCATGGATTTCCAACTCTCCCTAATAGTATCATCATCTTCATCATCAGAGAGTTGATGATGAAGTTTCTCAAGCATATTCATGCCTTCAACATAAGCACATGTTAGGTTCTTAGTTGGTTCCATGCATCATGGGTTGCTATCAAAGTTAGCTATCAGCCACTATGTGCCCTCCTAATTTATGACTACTATGTATAGGCACTTTTAACTATTTGTGTCTTCTGCACACCAATTGCATGCTTTTAAGTATGTACTTTTGATGAACCATATTTTTTGCACACAATTACACTGATTATCCCTATACATAATGCATGGAACACACTTCTTCTCTAACTGTTCAAATTTATTTTACTTGGAGATTTTCAAGGAGAATTTCCTTATACCTATTCATCCATCAACCATGCTTAACCATGTCCTTTCCATAATGATGGGGAAGTCACCTTTGTAGTTCTCAACCTTGATCATCAAAAAATTGACAAGATATGACCACCTACTAACTATGGTCATAATTTCCTCCACTAACCCAAAAGGGATAATGATTGATTAGTTTGCCAATTCTAAACTAATGTTGCTCTTCTTAAGAGGTGGTAGGTTCCAAGCCTTGTACATGTCATAAGAGATGAGATTAACACCGAAACCAAAATCAAGAAGAGCCTTGCATTACTCATGTCTAGTGATTTACAAGTAAATAAGGGGACTTCCTAGGTCAAATATTTTCATGGGAAGGTTGCCAACCTTGATCTAATTAGAAACAACATAAGTTAGCATCATAGGGTAGATTTGAGGTGGTGTTTGTTTTGAAGGGTACTCAAATGTATTTGATGTAGAGGAAGAAGGTGCTAGAGATATAGGGTGAGCAACTAGATAACGTTGCAAGCATTTGGGAGGAAAATTGCGTTAGAAAAATGGTCATTTCCTAGATCGATTGTCCAAACCACTTAGCTAGAAGGCTAGTTGTAAATTCATTGCCCTTATAGCATTTCGTTGTTACGGCTCTAGGGAAATTTCACCCTACATGGATGGAGTAGGAGGTAACTAGGTAGAGGGTAGTGGGATGTGTGTAGACAAATGTAGAGGATAGTATGGATATGGCTGTTTCCAAAGAGTAGATGATGAATGAGTTTGATGATACTCTAGAGGATAATAGTGATGTTGGAATGACGCATGGCTTGCAAAGCTTCATGGAGAAATTGGTTACTAAACATAGTACTTGTATGGATCTAATTTCCTATGAGGGTACTATAGTCTTGACAATGGCATCTCCCATGATTGTGCTTGGTTCCACTATTTTTATTGCTCATATGGTTGTGGTGGAGCTTCACTTGGATAATAAGCCTATTGTTGGTGATTAAACTTCCTTGGATTATCTTAAGGATAAGGTAATCATCTAGGTGCTTTCCTACATGCTAGTTAAAGATTAAACATGTATAGCCTAGAGTCTTGTAAGTGTGACAACATAGGGAAAAAACCCTTTAAATGTTCATATTAATAAATTTCATAGCTAGTATCATCATCAAAGTTTTTCTCCACAACTTCTTCCACTACGGAAACTTTGCCATTACCTCTCTGGTAGGTACATTTAGCTTCTTTTCATCTCTTGCACTCACAATCACTATTCTTTTCTTTGGATGCTTCAGTGATCTTCATAGTAATTTGAAAATTTTCATTTAAAGAGTCCCATAATTTATCAACCTTAGCTAAAATATCAAAAAAAAATTGAATAGGCAAGGTTTTCTTGTTCACCACTTCATCGAGTGATGACTCCTCCTCATCACAAAATCAAAACTCTCTTTTTCTAATGGAAGGATTCCTATTATATTCTTTTGCACTTTGCATTTCTTCAGCTCACCTTCTTCTTTTGCTACCTACTTTATAAGCCTTTAGATTTAATGATCTCTTGATTCAGATAGTCTCCCTTGGGCATAAACCCTAAGAATTCTTCTAGTTTCTGCTCTATGCTCATTTATGATGTGGAAGAGTTTTTTCTTCTAAGAAAAACCATGGCTAAGGCATCAATGCAAGAGAGAATAATATCTACCCATGGCATCATCCAACGGTTCATGTATTCCTTGTTTCTAGCCTTGGATTTTCCTTCTCAGATTAGACACTCTAGAGTACATCTGGTATTTGTTATTAAGTAGCTCAAGCATTGTCCTTCATTAGTAAATAGATTCTACCTCTAGGGACCAATACCAACTTTTTTCTTCTTCGATGAGTGTCTTGGGAAATAGCTTTAGTTTTTGCTAGTTATTTTCAATGTTCTACAAGGCACAAGCATCGTGAAAAGCTTGTAGATGTGTTTGTGGATCAGAGTTGTATCCCCCCTCAAATCTTGGGATATTGTACATGTCTTAGTGCTTGATCTAACTATCTTTTACATGATTATTTGTGATCTTAACTACCTCTATAATGTTAAGCATTCTTCAAGTCACCAATAGAGGCTCATCATCATCATGATTTCATTGTCACCAATGATGTCCTCTATTACCCCTTTGATTATTGTGGGCATGACAATTAGTATTGTTGCCTCTCTAGTCACCTCCATAATGGTTTTTCCTTCTATGGTGTCTTTTAGAATTAGAAGAGGAAGAAGAAGTAGATGTAGATGAAGAGGATGAAGAGGAAGGAGGACTGCATCCACCATGAAAACTACCAACTTTTCTTTAGTTATCACATCCACGTTCATTAGTTTTCCTATCATGTTGATGTTTGTTTAATCCCTTGCCTTGACTACCATCTTTTCCTGAATAAGAATTGTGGATTATAGGCTAAAAATTTAGGTTCACACCCTCATCTCTAGTAACAAAGGGTAGAGAATCTTCATGCTACAAGCCCTTAGAGGTACGATCCTCATTGTTGTCTTGGTTCAATAGAAACAAGGGATTGGTGAATCATTTCCCCTTTGCATCCTCATGATGCCTCTCCTAATGTCAATCTTTCTTGCATTATTTTTTAATGGGATGGTAGCCCCAAGTTTCATAACCATTCATAATGTATTCCTCTTGAAGATCTCAGATGCCTAACTTCTCTAGACTTTGGAGCAACATCCCAGGAATAGATTGATTAGAAGGCAATACTATGTTCCCTTCCATATCATGCCATCAGAGTTGCTCATCCTGATGTAGGATGAAGGTGAAATCAAGCACATACTCATCTGGATGAGTATATGTCACTTTACACTCTTGTGGGACTAGCATTTTCATATCATTTTTCTTGTGAGAAGAATAAATTTTGCAACAAAAAAAATAATTAATGTGCTTTTCTAATTATAGATTGAGTGAGAGTAATGTTGACCTTGAGTTCATCTAATGATATTAATAATGTTCACTAATTCTAGATAGCACATGTTTCAACAAACGAAGTCCCTAGCAATGGTGCTAATGATGAGTGGTTAAAGATACCCCTATGCCAAACCATATGAATCACAAAGTGTTTATGCACAATCTAGTTGAATTTCATGGACTCTATAGTTTTTGGTACACTGGTCTTCTAGGAAGTGAACCTTTCCCTAAGGTCATTCATTATCTACCCAATTATACTTGTGAAGTACAAAGGTATGGTTCTATGTAATTAAGGCATATGATTTTTATCATTTTATATTTTATGTTCTTTGGTGGTTGAAGAAAGAGATAAAGTAATTTAATGACTAATTTGATTTAACTAATAAACTAATATCTAACTAGTCCTAATATAAGCATTTGATTCCACTTTCCATACATGTCCTAAACCCACATATCCACTACTAGGTTACCAAGTGCTACACTACTGGGTGCACCAAGCAATAATGCTACTTGGATTACCAAGTGAATATGTGTTATCCTAGAAGTGGTACACTTACGTATTTAATCTATCTAGCTTATCTTTCTTAATTACTTAATTGTCTTAATTACTAGAAAACATTGAATAAACAACTAAAAGCATTAAATGCATGAATGAAACATCTAAACTATCTAGAATGCTGCAAGGTTTATCAAGAAGCTCATCTTTATTATTGTACATACTATCATGCTCAAGTACAACAATGCTCAAATAAAGATCCATACACTCAATGACTTCTACTATGGGCATTTTGGAAAATATTCTAACTTTCAAAAGTAAAAACTATAAGATTTCATCTACTAATATGACTTGCATGTCATAAATATGATTGGTAAGCTTGTATTTATAAGAAAAAATTAACCTTACATCAATGGGGCCACGTTAGAATAGCTGCTAGAGTAACTGCCTGAGTAACCATGCTAATTATTAGAATAACTACTAGAGTAATTGCCTAGTCAATGAGGCCTAGTTGATAAGGCCTCATCAATGTAGCCAATTTCAACTCATCATTACTCATGCATTATAGTCATATGATATGTTCTTTACATGCTCCATCCTCAAGTCCACTTGAATGTAACAAAATTCATTTAGTGGGAAAGCCATTAAGTCCATCAATCATGACACATCTCACTCAATAGGATAACTCTCATGTTTGTTGAGTGTAATGCAACTCACTTAATAGGAAAACTATGTCAAAATAGCCCTGGCAATGAAATCCAATGAAGGTTTTGCCCCACAAGAAAGAGCAACCAAGAAAGAAAATTTTCAGGAAGCCAAATAGCCAAAGAAGCATCAACACCCAATGGTCAAAGAACTCTTAGAGCAAGGTGGTTGGTTCCTCAAACACATTTTCTGAGTGACCAACACTTCAAAATATGTCATTATCACACTACAGCCATGATGAAAACACTTGGAATGTATTGTTATACTCCTTGATCATCTCCTTAATTACCACTACTATTCCTTCATTAGAATCCAATTTCATCATCACAAGTGGTCTTTGACATAGTTTGACACAACTGGATCAAGCATAGAGAGGGAACATTAGTGGTGGACCTATGGTGGTGTTTTGTTTTCTTTATTGATATCTCTTAGGTCAATTCTCTAGATTTCAACAAAGAGTGACCAATGAAACACCACCAAGATGAAACCTTTTTAATCCCATCCCATTAAACCTAAGGTAATATTTTATTGTAAGTGTGAAAGTTGTAACCCATAAAGGAGCAATCTGACATGTTTCATACATTTGAGGCTGAAAAATGCTTCATAAGTGACCAAAGATTCATTCCTTGACTTAAAAGAGTTACCTAGTATCTATATTTGAGCTTGGGAAAGTTAACAATGCCTTTTGGAATGTCAAAAATGGCAATTTTATGGGTTTTAAAGGAGGTACACATTTTTCTACGTTGACACACCCCCTGTAGGGGAGTAAGCTATCTAGGAGACTTCAATGCTAGCATGGAGGGTTGAAAGGGAGTAGAACTTGCCTACCCTTAATATTGAAAGGTAGGTAACCAAGCTTGGAGGGGTTGACCTTCACTCAAAACATTGACCTTTCATCCCCCCCTCAACATTGACATTCTTCCCCCAAGGGGAGGTCAGCCAACTAAGAGAGAGAGGGTTAGATAGCATGGAGAGGGCTAGATATCTAAGATGCATAGAGGTGGATCTTAACTTTTCCTCCTAAACATGGAAGCTAATTTTCAGCAATTTAACAACCAATCTATAGCTAATCAATCAACCATTTGTAGTCAGTTTGTAGCGTAAATCATGGTTACAACCCTATAAAAACCAAACCTTGGCACCATGTCAAGGTTCCACACTTTTAGAATTTAGCATCCTTGGCATTTTGAGCATCTAAGAGCTCTTTCTTCCTTAGTAGACATGTAGCTTCTTAGAGCTTAACAATGTGGAACATCTGCAACTTATTATCCCTCTCAAGATCTATGAGCCTTGGATGCCAATGTTACCTTCCTAGGATCCTCAAATCCTAGTGTGATGCACTTTGGTTGCCCAAATCCTTCACATTTTCCTAACTTAAGCAAAAACCAATGTTGCAAATCTATAGTGGTGACAAAGGAGGTTCTATAGCATCAAGAGTGGTAGAGATACCAGATCATGGAGTTGCTCATGGCTTTAATGGGCTCTAAACCCCTATTCAAGTGAACCCCCTTTGGCCCCCTCTTGTGCACCAATTTTATACACACCTTGGAACTCATTCTTTGTTTTTCTAATGAAGTTTATGGTTTTATTTTGTGTACAATTTTAGATATAATTGTTATGTCTCAGTGCATTATTCTATAGATCTATATCATTTTTACACTTTTTATACCCCCCTAAGTCCTTGGGTGATCTACCAAACTACCTAGGGTACCCTAGATTGCATTTTCCTTGTGGAGGCCCTTAGAGATTTAGGGTTGAGGTTGTTTGTGACTAAGAATGCTTGGTTCTTCTAGCAACTAATATTTTTCATCACAACACTAAAATTGGAAACCTTATAGAAATAGCCATTACAACTAGAAATATATAACCATCTTTTGCATAACATATAACTAAAACTAGCAAAAACCATAGTCATCACCATTAACCTTGTTTCACATAGGGTTGGGAGAAAATTGACCAAAAATTAGTTTTAGCTCAAAACAAAGTGATTCCACCACCATTTAAAATCTTGAATCAAATCCTATGAATCCATTCTCAACAAAAATTCAAAACCCTTTCCATTTATGTAGAAAAAAATTCATTAATTTGGATAAAAATCTAAAAATGGCACAAACACACTTTTTAACACAGGTTTAATAAGAAATTTACTAAAAGTTTGCTTCTAATAAAAAAGAATCAATTCCACCTCCATTCAAAAGCTGAAGGTAAGATCCACCAAGTGAGAACCCGTACCATTTACTTACAAAATCTTTGTAAATTGACATGGAATTCTTCAAAAAGGCATAAAAAACGTAGCTACATGACCTCATGAAAACAACCATAACATCATTGTTATTAATACAAATTAAACGAAAAATATCCATTGGAAAGTTAAACAAAGGGCTACAAGCCCATAAAATCAAATTTTAAAATATGTAGCTATTTTCTTAGGAAAAAATTTAAAAAGTTTGCTTGCTTTTTGCATGCCAAAATCACCAAAAAAGCTTAAACTTCATAAAACCTAACTTAACATAGCCACAAAAAATAGCAAAATAGGGAAAATAACCAATAGCCACTTACAAAAACAACAAAATAAAGGGGTGGAATTTTTTTGAAATTTAATTTTTTTGAATATTTCAACCTAGATCTGAGAAAATGAAAAGCATGAAAACAACAAGCCTAATTTTAAAAACCAAATGTACCAAGGCCAAAACAATGAGAAGACCATAGATATAATGAAAAAAACCAATTTTAGAGATGGGATTTGGTTGGAATTTCATTTTACACCCTCTATCAATGTAGATATGAAGAAAAAAACCCTAGACATGGCAAGAAAATAAGGAAAATGACTAGAAACCTAATAAAAAATGGTTAAAACTACCTACCTTGGAGTACCCATAGATGAAGCTTTGATTGAGATGGGTCTAAGTAGCCCTGATAGGTCCCTTCCATGCTCATTTTATTTTTTGATTTGTGGGTTTCTACTCTTCCCCACAGGTTGCTTGGGCCCCATGGCTAGATCAATGCTAAGAACTAATAGTCTTAGAAGATTGAAGGTTTAATGCTGGTTGTAGGGAAGATTGGATTCTTTCATACTAAGAATAGGATGTGTCTACTAAAATAAATATTTCTTTTGAGATATCTCCCAATGCATTATCTATGAAAAGTGAAATTGTTATTAGAACTTGTAAAAATTTGACATTAAAAACCACATCTAAACCTAAACGCCTACCTCTAAACCATAATTGCCAATTTAGTGCACCATCACTCCAAGTGCATTGAAGTGCAAGGAGGGGTGGAGGTTTGTCGGAAGTCTCTTCCACATTGAGATTGGTGGGAGTTACTCTCAAAATTAAAAATTTTAAATTTTTTGGTTATGGACCCCACTATATGCCCTCACTTTTGGCCTAAAAATTGCATCAATAGTAAGTTTTGACCACTTTTTACACTTAGAAAAATAACCAAGCCTTAACTCCAAATGCTTCCATGTTGGGGATATCATGCCTAACATGAATACATGCATCTTACTTCATAAAAACCATTAAAACATAGCATTTATACCTTTTTTAGTAGCCAAAACCTATCTTTTTTAGCCCTAGGCTTCCAAAAGGAATTTGACATGGATAAAACTAGAGAACATGGGTTTCCATGCTAGGGAAACACTACCCAACATGGAATAAGGGAGGTAACATGCATTCATACCTCCCAAAGCCCATCTAGTCCAATTTCAACATCCAAGATAGGCCCACATGATCTAAAACCCTTCCAAGCAACATCAACAACCCCAAAACCTCACCAGACCTAGTTGAAAGTGGTCAAAACGTTAGGAATTGGTATTTTCATATAAGGACAGGCCTTATCCATACTAAGTAATCTAGCCCCAGTATGGGTGGATGGGGGGAAGACCAAAATTACCTAAATTGATTGCTAAATAGGCATATTTTGAAGGCTATTACCCCTTATAGTCTCTGGTAGCCTAGATTGATCCTAGAATGAGTCATTTTTCAATTCATAACCTATTGTATGATTGTAAATCCCTCCGCCATGCTACCTATCATGGAGCCAACATGGAAACCTAGGGTGTATGCAATAAAACATAATTTATGACCCCAAAAGGGCCAGATAACCTACCCTAGTAACCCCTAGACCTTGCTCGAACCCTCTGGAGCTTTCAAAGATTTCAAAAGTAGTGAAAAATGGTACAAAACTATCATTCCCATCTCATCCATTTTTGTGCCATCATGCCCAATTTTGAAGAAGGGGTGAAGGTTGCATGAGGCACCTAGGAGCCTCCAAACTAGTGGATCTTGACACCAAGCATCAACCGTCGATACTTGCAACCTCGAAGGTGAACATGCATGGTTGATTGGCTATTGAAAAAACCTAGATATAACTTTCTTGATTCTTCCAAATTGGTGTAGACCTCTTCCACACTACCCATCATGGAAACAAGGATAGGGAAGATCATTGGGATGTTCCAAATGCAAGAAAAAAAATGTTGAATTGTCTAGTACTAACACCAAAACCTTGATAGCCTCTCTAAAAGTCACTAGACTATAAAAAATTAATACAAGTTAACTTCCTAAGGTTTTTCCATGCTAGGGAAGACTCATCCATGTTGAGCATCCAAATCTAAGCATGGATGGAAGTCGGAAAGGTAAAATTATTAAAGTTTAAATGCAGTTTAACTTTTATAAGCAATCTAATCCTTCTAGAAACCCCTAGACTTCCAAAAGTCACTTGAAATGATCAAAATTTTCTCTCCTTGGACTCTCCATGATGAGGAGGATCCTATCCACATTGATCATCCCATCTCAAATATGGATGGACGGGAGAAAGCCTAAAAATATTCTCATAACCCTCAAAGTAACTAGATTTTGATCCTAGGCATCGATAGTCAACACCAGTAATCCTATGGACATACATGCATAGATAAAAATAGTAAAAATTAAATCCCCCTAGTTCCTTAATTTTGGAATCCACCTCTTCTACATTGGCTAGTGTGGAAGCAAAGGAAAATTTTTGGAGGACTTAAAAATAGCCTTTAGATAACTCAAACAAATACTGTGAAGCCTTGTGTGCATCCCAAGACCCTATCTACTCATTGTAGAACACTCAAACTTACCAAAATTGATCATGGAAATCTAAAAATCCTTTTCCCAAAATATTCCATACTAAGCATGAGAACCCTAGTGTGGAAGAAAGTGGGGAACATCAAAAACCACTTCATAGCCATGAAAACAACCAGATTTTGACACTAGGTAATAGCAGTTGATACTAGAAACCTTGGAGACCCACATGCATGGCTAGAAATGATAAAAATAGCAAAAAGTAGGCTCACTCAATTCCTACATTGTAGGATCCCCTTCTTCCACACTGGCTAGCATGGAAGTAGGAGGGGAAACTTTAGGAAAATAAAAAATGGCCTTTGAACACCTAAAGTAGAAACCCTACAACCTTACATGAACCCTAACTAGTTTTACACATTTTGGGGCCCTCAAACCCTATAGAAGTGACTCCAAATGATTAAATAGCTAGTCCCACCAATCTTCGATGTTTAGCATACCATCCCTAGCCACACAAAATATGGAAATATCAATAACCATTAAGTAATCCTCCAAACTAACCACCTTTTACCCTAAGCCCTAGTCCTCAACCTTGACAAACTTGGAAGCATACATGCATAGTCAATTACGACTAAAATTTACCTAGATCTAAGCTTTATGGTCCTTCAATGTCGAGAACCCTCCTTTCCACTTTGTCCATATTAACGGAGGACTCATTTGGAGCTTATTAACACCTCAAAATAACATCAAATAACATTGCATGCACTTGAGAACCCTAGCAGCACCCATTAGAACCTTCAAACCATAGGAAACTAATCCTAGATGGTCAAAAACCTATCCCCCCTAGTCTTCCATGCGAAGCATAGCATCTCTAGTGTGGAAGAAAGGAGGAAGCCTAAAAAACACTTAGGAAAATCCAAAACTATCAAATTTTGAACTAGAACCCTTACTCTTTATCTCAGCACCTCTAGAAGCTACCATGCATAGTCAATTGAAACTCAAATTGGGCTAGATCTAAGATTCTTATCCCATCCACATTGAAGAAGATTTCTTCTATGCTAGGTGGCATGGAAACAAGGGGGGAAAGCTACTTTTCCTATTTTGGTTACAAGGTGACACTCCTAGAAGCCAAAGATTTATGCCAAAAAAGCTTAGGAGCTCATAGCCTTAATATTTTGCTCATTTGATCTTATTTTGACCTCCAAAAAAAATTTACCCTAATATTCCATGCTAGAGCACCTTCCCCAGCATGGAAACAAGGGAGTAAGATGTTATGGGCCCTTGAATGACCTCCAAACATGATCAAAATTAGCCAAAACTTGTAGAATTATGATCTATAACACTAAAAGGCTAGGAACCTAGTCAACATGCTCTCAAACCATCCTAAAATCATTGAAAAAGTGTTCCTC